>PVKA01030610.1:0-27137 GCA_004027165.1 Ctenomys sociabilis | reverse complement strand
GCAGCATGCTACAAGGTGGATACCACAAAATCCTATAAAGATAAGCCGCAATGCCCTACAAGGTGGAGATCCTACGATACCTTACGATATCATCCTTCAAGCTCTATATCATATAATGTTCCTACTTTTTCTGAAGTCCTCCACTGCATTTGTTTCTCTTGGCCTTTTGAATCCCTAATATCCTTCCTCTTGGAATGACAGCCGTCTGCACTCTGTTTATACGACTACTAGAACGAAATTGAGTGGAATGAGAGAAGTGCGTGATTTTCACAGCTGCATCCCTGCGATGCCCGGTATTCTGTCAGGGATGTAGTGGGCCTCACGTAGACAACTGCTGAAGGGAGAGGCCCTGGTGCTAATGAGGCGTGGCCACCTTAAATGTCTTCACCAACAAGCAGTTGTCCCCAAGAGGAGCTGGTGAGTGGGCGAGTCACCACAGGGGAGCTGACCACCTCTTCTAGCGGTCGTCAGCGAGGAGCAGGGGCACTTCACATACTCGAGGTGGGCTGTGTGGAACTTTCTTCCACGGGACAGATTTATGTTCTGTGGCCTCCCCAGGGCTTGGAACTCTGGCCACAGGACTTCGCATAGAATGATCACAGATGGTTTGCCACACAGAAGCCAGCAGGCCACTTGATAACAGCGACAGTGCCTAGCGTTGGCAGAGACGTGTTGATTTGTAAAGCTGGTTCTGCACACTTTTAAATGCCCACTAAGGGCCAGGTCCTGTGATTTGAAAGAGACTGTCGTGGCTTTTCCATTTCATTGGATATCAGACAACACTACGTGTTTCCAGTCGGTTCTCTGAGAATCAGGGCTTGCGAACGACAGGCTCACCCTGATGTAAGCACTCGCCCACGCCCTGTGCTGGCCCTCCTTTCTTATCCTCCAGCTGGGACAAAGGCTTAGGGTGTGACTAAGGACTTGTCACAACTTCAATATTCAGTGACAGTCATTCCCGAAAGCCGGGACTCAGAGCCCTTCTAATCCAGCACCGAGGTGTGCTTTTCAAGTTAATCTCCCAGGCTAAAGCTGACACATAGGGAGTTCTGAAAATGTGGAAGGGGCTAGAGGATTTGGGGTATAAGCTCAGAGCGAGATGGCAGCCAGTCCTGGTTCTGCCCTGCTGTCTGACGATTTGCCACTTTCATGTCATGCCACTCGGCTCTGCCCGCGCTTGAGGACCCCCGCAGGATCAGTACTTTCTACTTCAGTATTCAGGCAGCAGTCTCTCCCCTGCAGGTGGTAGAGGCCCAAGGGGTTTGCTCAGCCCGAGAGGAGGAAGATTACGAGGAGAAGACTGCAATGCGGAGAGCCAGGAAGCCCTTGGGCCTCTGAAGTTTTCAACAAACCTCCCTCTACCAATATGCTAAGATGTGTTCGTAAGGGAATAAATCATAAGGGATTATAAGGGAATGAGCAGAATGTCGGCATAAAGTTCATTTGTTTCTCCTCAACCCAGGTAGACACACTTCAAGAAAAATCTAATAAGAGGAACCTTCAGCAATATTAATGATATATTTCTTCTTTCTTCTATTTTTTTGGTGGAACCAGGGATCAAAATCAGGCCCTTGTGCTTGCCAGGGGAGTGTTATTCCACTGAGTCACCTCCCCAGCCCCCTCTCTATATTTTATTTCGTATATTATGCTAACTTCAATATCATGCAGCAAATTTAAAATAAGTTGAAAAAGTAAAGTTGCACAGCTTTGGACATGGCACTGATAAATGCACAACTCATGAGGCTGTGCTGGGTTTTTTCTTTATACCCAGATTCCATTTCTTCTAATGGATCTGGCACAGCATATGTTGAGGAAGATATGACCGGGGAGACTCACGGTATCAGAGTTTTATATTCATGAAGCATCTAAAGTACGATCAGTTGAGATCATGTATAAATAGGATTATCATGTAGCAACCAAGGGACAGAGGCAAAGATTACCAGAAAGACTCAAAAAGCCTCAGAGAGCACGCCACAGAGAGGCACGCATGCTGGTGCCCCCAGTAGCTGTGCTGGTAGCGACCTCTTGGGAGAAGTCCACGGACAGCGCTACCCTGGTTCACGGCCTTCGTTTATTTTACGATTTTAGGCAACATGCCTGAATTTGTATCTGTGTGGGGCAAATGGCTGTGGTTGTGCTGTCACCTGATGCAGACTTTGCAAAAGGAAGCAAAATGTTGCCAAATGTCTTTGGGAAACCAACTGCTTGCAAACAGAAGTGTTTGTAAATGGAGGTGTCACTGTATTTTTTGGCAGATGAGTGGATAAAGAACATGTGGTATTCTGCGCTATGCAACCGGTACTACTGTACCATGAAGATGGATGGCCTTGAATCATTCATAAGAAATAGGTGCATTTAGGAATATACTGGTAAGCAAAATAAATAAGACAAAAGCCTAGACACTGCATCACATTGCTTTTCCTATATGAGAAACCCAAAGTAGAAAGAAAGCAAGCAAGAAGAAAAAGAAAGAAAGAAAGAAAGAAAGAAAGAAAGAAAGAAAGAAAGAAAGAAAGAAAGAAAGAAAGAAAGTTAGGGGCCAGCCAAATAACTCAGCAGATTAAAGCACCTGCTTAGGCAGACACAGGGGCTAGGAGTTCAATCCCAGGACCTGCCAAGCCAGCCCCACCCTCGAGGCGCATTGAGAGGGCAATTGATACTGGATGTGGTGGTGCATGCCTATAATCCCAATGTACTAATAAAAACTTTAGTGTCTCCTCTCAGCCCCAGGATAGAGCTCCATCTCTGGCCCTTGCTGCCTGAAGTACACCTAATTCCAAATTCTTAACATGAACAGTCGTCTACACTCCTATGCACAGGCTCAGAATCACATGTGAACATTCAGGGGCTGAGACTCCATGCACACCGGAGCTGCCCAGGAGCAGCAGACAAGGCTAGAAAAGGGCACTAGGCTGGATGCACAGCAGGCCCCGGGGGGCAGGCTGAAGCCTCCCAGCTCTCCAGAGGAGCTAGTGTGTGAGGGCCCAGAAGGGTGTGTGAGGGCCTTGAAGCCTGAGCTCTGCATATTTTAATGATTTAGGGGCCGATCCCTCCTCCTCTCCTCTGCTTGTGTCATGTCACTTAGTCTTTTCCACAAGGCCAGTATCACAGTCCTGACCACTTCACTGAGGAGGACACTGCAGCTATGGAGGGTAAACTAAGTTGCCCCAGCTTCCACTGGCATTCAGAGCCGATGTCTAAGAACTAACCCTGAATCTCTGTGCTCCGCCCAGGTGGGCCGCTGTACCCCCGCAGGCAAGCAGGAGGCTGGGCGAGCTGGCAGTGGGCACAGAGGGCTCCATTAGCCAAGCACAGCCAGGGGTGCGCCCAGCCCCTAAGGGGAAGGCACAGCAAGTGGGAGAGAGATTCTGCTTCCTAGAGCAAGATCCGATCCCGGCCGTGCGCGTGAAGCCAGCGCGCCGCCACTGGGCTACGTCCTCGAGGCCATTAGCGGGCTTCACAAACCGCTGGTCGGAAACGCAGCCTTTGGTGACTGTGTGACCAAAGAGACAAGACAGCAGTGGAGGCGCCTGCTGTAATTTGTTACACTTAAAGTGTGTCCCACGGCATTAAAAATGTGTTCCAACTTTGTGTTAGAAGCAAATGCTCTTCAAAGGATGTTTCCCTTGGGGGCGTGGGGTTCCTAACGGGGTGTCATAAAATTTGGATAACCTTGGGTGGCGTGCTAGCAAAGCCAGCTGTTAAGAAGGGGGTTCTCCCAGGAGAGTTCCGGCGTCTGAGATGTAAACCCACACGGCTCCCAGCGTGGATTCAGGTCTCTCCTCAGTGGGAATTGGTTGAGACAGAAGATGGATAAAGCAGCATAAGCCATCGGGCAAGGTGGAGCCCTCAGCCCACCTGTGTTTAGATGCCTACCACCCACTTCCACCATAACTTTCTCAAATGTTAAGTAACAAAAAATGCCGCTAAATTGCAACTAATGTTAAAAAAATGATAGGTTCTGCTTCCGATATGCAAAATTCTAAGATAACAATTACTTCATCAAGACCCAGCTCACCTCCCTCCAGCTTCTGGCCAGTACTTTTCCTCTCTGCTGCTTCTGCTCGTGGACTCTTCCACTCCTGTGGCGGGCAGTAGCGAAGCGCGTGGTTGTAGCCACATGCCCTTAGTCCAAAGACCTCTGCGAGGCGCAGGCAGGAGGCCTGCAAGTTTGAGCACAGCCAAGCAACTCAGTGACTTGGTGGGATCCTGCCTTGAAATCAGAATACATTTCAAAAGGGCTGGGAATGTAGCTCAGTGCAAAAGCTCTGGGTTCAACCTCCAGTATCTCAAAAAAAAAAATTTTTTTTTTCTTTTAATTCAGTATTGTAGTTTTTGTTGCAAGTTCAGAACTGGAATATTATATTTCTTTATTTTCAGATAAAGTGCTAGAGTCAGCCTTAATTCAACACTTTTGTGGCCTGGATAATATTCTGTCTCATCCACTCTGTGGCAGAGAGAATGGGGAAGGACATTCCCAGAACCAGGACTGTGCCTGCGCCCTGGAAACCATGTCGTGTCCTCTCCTCATAGGACAGAGTTCATTTCCCAAGAAAACTGAAGCACTTTTACTAAGGGTAAGAGCGGATGAGCTCCAGGCAGGAAGAGAAATCTAGACGCTCACGCTGCACCTTGCTTTGGACAGCCTTATGTGTTGTTGTGTTCAAGGAAGGCGCCCCTCACTGGTGGGGCGGGGCGGGGCTGGCCCTCCCCCGGGAGGCTCGAGGCCACCAAACCAACGCCTGCTGCTTTGCAGGCTGCTCTAATTTCTCCTTTAGCTGCTGAGTTGAAAAATCCCCTCTTGCATAACAATTACACCTGGCACACTCACTTGGGAGCACAAGGGAGAATTTTCTTCATCCTTTCTTAAAGATGCAATTGTTTCTGACAGCTGGTGTCATCTGTGGTGACAGATGTCACTTTTGACTCTCCTTCTCCACAGACAGCTGAGCTCAAGGAGACTGCTAGGCACTGAGGATATTTTTTAACTCTTGCTTAGACAAGCCAGGGTGCGGAAAGGGCTGGGCATGTGGGATTCCCCCAGAAGCATGTGCGTAGGTGGAGGGCCCCGAGCTAGCCATCTCTCCCTTACTTGTAGAAGTACTTGAGACATCAGCTTACAAAGAGATGAGGTGAGTTCAGTGGGCCCTGCTACCTTTGGGGCAGAGACAAGGAAGCACAGCCACCTCCAACAACACCAAGTTGGGTCCCATGCCATCAACACATGGGCCCTGGGGAGATTCTGCATCCAAACGATAGCAGGCTCCATCGGTACTGTGCACAACGCAGGTACATGGTGCAGGTACTGGCCTTCTCCCTAGCTGTCACATCACCCTCAGATTATGTATTCAAATGATTTGAGCTATTCTTGAAGGACACGTAGGGAATATCTGTCAGCAACATTCTTCATCACTGGGACACAAAACCCAACACACACTGTTCAGAAAGGAGAGGTTTGTTTGTAGCAAAATTTCCAGTGGGTTCGTTTGGTAGTTGACTGACTCCAAGGCAGAAACAAGAGAGGAAGAAATGGAGTGGAGGCGGGAGAGAGAGAGAGAGAAAGGGAAAGGGGTAGAAAGAGAGGGAGAGAGGGAGGGAAAGAGCGACAGAGTGAGGGGGAGAGAGAGAGAAGTAGGGAGAGGGAGGGAGGAGCTAAAGGAGGGAGAGAGAGGGAAAAAGGGAGGGAGGAAGGGAAGAGGAGAGAGAGAAGGAAGGAGGGAGAGGAAAGGAGAGAGACAGAAGGAAGGGGAGAGAGAGGAGGGAGCGAGGGAAGGAGAAAGAGCGAGGGAGGGAGAGAGAGAGAACAGGACAAGAATATCAGGCCCTTCTAGGTCACATCCCCAGTGGCCCCCTCCTGACAGTACATTTAGCTGCTGCACTAATTAACCCACCGATGAATTGGTGCAGACATGACCCAACCTCCTGCCAAAGCCCCGAATTCCAATGCATGAGACTTCTGGGGATGTTTGAGAATGAAGCCAAGTTATTTTTACTTTCCACTTTGTAATTAGTATACTGTGGCCACATATGGGAAGTTAAATATGCAGTAGAAGGCACAGAAATATGTGTGGATTGATTGAGTCAGTGACGGAATATGGGAAGTTAAGTGAAATTTAAGGCTCATCTGGTGTGTGTGTGTGTGTGTGTGTGTGTGTGTGTGTGTGTGTGTGTGTGTGTAGTTTAAGGTATGTCCCCCTCTATTATTGGGAAAGGAATCAGTGACCTTTTTCTCTAAGCAAACCTCAGCTCTCTCTCTCTCTTTCTCTCTGTCTCTCTCTCATCTGTCTATTATCTACCATCTATCTATCTAGCTAGCTAGCTATCATCTCTCTATCCATCCATCTCTATCTGTCATCTATCTGTCTCCCTGTCATCTGAGTCTCCAAGTTGCTAAGTTGCCCATCCTGCCTCAAGCTTGTTATCCTCTTGCTCAGCCCCACAGGATGCTGGGATTGGAGATGTAGTCCACCATGCCTGGCTAAGGATGTCATTTTTATATATTACTCATATGGGAAGCAGAGGCATGATAGAGAATGTGTACACATCGCCATAGGAAATTAGTACCATGACTGAAAAGTAGGTAGTGTAACATAATTCTTGAAACCTCTTCTAGAAATTACTTGGTTCTCTCAGATAGCTTTTCTTTTCATTTCATTTTTCAATTCACTTTATATCTTAGCTCTTTCAACACATCCTGATGACACAGTGGCTTTTCCCATTCTCAGTTTTACTTTGGCCCTTCCAGAGGAGCCAGGATGGAGGCCGTATGACAGGACCTGCCCAAATGTGGAAGAGCAAAGCCAACGCCAGCAGCACAGCCCAGTCTGTCTGATTCCAAGCCCGACTGCAGCCCCCACTGGGCAAAGGCGCCATGCAGCACACCGCGTGGGGCGCCAGCTGCTCTGTCCGCTGGCCCTGTGGCTGATGTGTCCATTTACGAAGCTTTGCTGACACAAGCTTCTGAAACAGGAGTAGCCAGGCATGAGGAAGCCCGTCAGCAAGGCTGATGCGGGCCTCCTTCTAGACTTCGCGGTTGGGTTCTCGTTTATCCTTCTCCTCTATGAGTTAATGGAATAGAATAGAAGCTAAAGGTCACCATGTGCACAAGTCTTCCGGGATGTGGAGGCCTAAAAGCCACAAGTTTTCAGTGACTTGAATTTGGCAAAGATATATCTTTGATTTTGATCGGCCCATCAAAAATGTGAGGAGGAGAATAGAAATTTTGAAAGCATGCATGATCCGCTATCTCTGCCTGAATCTCTAACTTGGGATATTTTCTCCTAATCTGTCAACCATTGGGTGTCTGATTTCTTAATTAATATTATTAAAAAAGAGTATCATTTTTAAGCTCTGACAATAAATTGCAGTATGATTTCCTTAAATATATATGCTTAAAATTTTACTTGTTAATGATATGAAGAATGACAACAATGCCAGGGATTCACCGTCAGCTCTTGCTTGACGGTGCCATGAACTATTGCTTCTCCAGTGAGACAGAAAAAGCTTCACATGACCTCCAGCATTTTTCAGATTTTTTGAACATTTCCAAAGAGTAAATTGAGCTTGATAACAGGTAAGTTGTTTGGTGCCTGGAACTCAGCTCAGGACCTTGCACTTGCCAGCAGGCGCTTAGACTGCCGAGCTATCTCCCCAGCCTGGCTATGTATTTTAGGTCTAAGAAATGATCTTTTTATTGAGACAAGGGTATAGCAATACAGTTCCAGCTGGCTTTGAACCCCCGATCCTCCTGCCTCAGCCTCCCAGGTGCTTGCAGTATGGCCATTTGCCACCCAATTTGGAGCAGGGCTGGAGTCAATTCAAACAGGGTGAGTGGTAAACTATCATAAAGATATTTTGGGCATAATAAATAAAGTAGAAAACTTACTGCTTCTGTCCATTAGAAACTTTGTTTTCTCTTCATGAGATACAGATTTTGCTTTCATTTACTCTTACATTCCTGCTGTATAGAAAACTACCTGCGAATGTCACAATTATGGCCTGGAAGATGAAGGACGATACTAACACAAGTGAGAGCCACTGCTTCTCGAGTGCCCACCGCGAGCCAAGCACCGTGCTCAGACCTGGCTAGCTGAGTCTCAGCGGAAGCCAGCGAAGACCCCGCCACCATCGTTACCTGTGAGAAAATAGAATATTGGTGCATTAAACGAGCAGCCTAAGATTGCAAATACTCGCGTCACTTTAACTGAATTGCCCAGTTCACTCGGCTATAAAGATTTTTTTACCTAATTTCAAGAAGCGCAGCGTTCTTGGGTTTTGCTGCATCCCTCCACATCCTTTTACAGCATGAAACTTCAGCTCCCAGAAGCTATTAAATCATCTCCAAGGGCGAGTCGCTGACATGAGGCGCAAGGTGAGTTTGCAGAGAATTGATTATTTCTTCAGCTGCTATCCATGGAAATCTACTGAGCCTCTGCTGCATGTAAAAAAAATAGTCCATGTTTGACAAATGTAGCTAGATATTTTTACGCGTTTTCTCTATTGCCTCCTAAGTAGGAGGGAGGGAGGAGGAATCCATCTGAATATTTGTAAAGTGCATGGCATTGAGCCCATAGGTGGTGTGACTGGAGGAGCCAGCCATGCTCGCTTTCCTGGAAGAACAGAAATCACTGAGCTAGGTGCTCAGGATATATTTTGCGGTCACATTTATCTGCATCTCCCATTTATTTTGGGCAAATGTATGTGCCTGCATTTCCTTGGTTCCACTCGTTACCTCCCGATTACGTGCAATAACCTGTGCACAGAATACTGTGTATCACCCGGCACACAGCTGGCTTTCACTAACTGATGGTTTTTACTAATTACTAATTGTAACAGGTGTAAACCACAAGGCTTTAAGCACAGCCACTGGCTAACGCATCGCAGTGCTCAAGGCCTTCCTTCAGTTGCGCTTGTCCTCGTCCTGTTACGGCCTACAGGCCTGACTGGGCATTTCCTGCTGGTATGATTGACTAGTGGAGAATCAGTTGTTCAAAATCTGCTTGTTCCACTTTATAAGGCACGATAGGATCTAGCAGGAACATCTTGTTTGCTATTCTCTTCAGGTTTTGCATGATTCAATATTGAATAGGATTCATGCCTTAGGGGAAAAAGAGGAAGAGGGAAATTTAGCTCCAACTTGCTCTGGGTGTTGAGGTAAAACCCAACTGAAGACCTAAGTGTGGATAGCTGAGTGCTGACCGTCTGAAGCCACAGGAAGGAGAGCACTAAAGTGAACTTTCTTATCTCTTTGATGAACCACACGGAAATCTTGGCCACTGTGTCTGGTAATTACGTCTATTCTCAGGTGGGAATGTTGTTAAAAGCTGCGAGCAATATGCACTACATACCAACAAAACAGCATGAATGTCCAGTTATTCCTTGTGTCTTGCTGTCTAGCTGTCTCCTTACGCTTTCTCATTACCAAAGGGAGAGACAAACACCATGAAATACACTGGTTAAAATAACTTAAGAACTAGAGGTTGATGTTCTAGGGGAGACTCTTCTGTCTGTGTATGCCACACCTTGGCCTCCACAACGGGAAAACAAGCAACGATGTCTATATCACTGACTGATTGAGAATGAAAAGAAGATAAGACATATAAAATGTATTGTTCCGTGAAACTGAACTTTTCCTACCAATTAAACAAAGAAAGCTTAAGCCCACACTTCTTCCTCTTAAGGCTAAAGATGCATGAAGAAGCAAATATGGTGTTGGGTCAGAAACAAAGTTCCACTTTTTTACTATGCTCAACTACTTAACCACAGTGGCTATCACCTGGAACCAGCAGACCGATGGAAAAGAGTCGGGGAGGAGGCAGCATGTCCTACTGTCTTTCTTTCCTAAAGTTGGACCAAGTCTGCAGTTGGGTGTGAGAACATCACAATCTTCAAGACGTCATCATTGTCAATTCCACTGATGTCTGTCTTGGCTTAGTGGAGCATAGATCTGCCAATGAGGTTCAGTCATGAGATGTGTGCTGTGAGCCATTCTGGGGGTAGATAAATCCCTAGCTGAAAAACAAGCAAGCCAATAGCCATATGTCTTTCTTTCCTTCAGGGGTGCCCGGTACAACCTTGCAAATACCACTCTCCACAGCATCTCTCTCTGAGCCCTTCTGTGGTGCCTCACCATGCCCTACCATTTTCATCTGAATCTAGAAGGAAAATACGACCTTGAGATAAAAGGTCTGTGAACACTGACTCTACCATGCTAATTACATGAAAACAAGGTACCTAGAACAGTACTGGATCTTCATGCTGGGTCTGTCTGTCTTTGTAGCTCCCAGGTGCATGAAGCATGACACTTAGAGTAATGACTCCTTTGAACAAAGCTTGTTCACTTTCTTTTCACACTGGTATGTTTATTCATGGAAAGAGGCTGTTCAATCCAAAACATTGTGTGCACTATACAGATAAGAATATTGAAGCTCAAATAGGGGAAGAAAATTTCTCAGGTCTCAAAGGTAATTTCTCCAGATTATATCCACACTCAGTAGTTTAGCAAGACTTGCGTTCTTGGATTACAAGCAAGTTATCTACTGTAGCAACTTAAGCAGTAGACAGATAACTCAAGGAACTGAGTACGAATATTAGATGGCAGCATTTATTATATTACATAGACCCAAAGGAAGATCTGAAGTCCCCCAAGTAGGGCAAGACAAAGGCAACTATCTCAGTGAGCTTGGTGGCAAGAACTCTTAAGCAGTCTCTCCAGCTGAAGAAGGATCAAACTGACAGCAAGCCCAGGACCTTCTACTTAGGCAGTGGCCAAGGACTCCATGTTTGGCATCCTGTACACTACCAAATTCTTCAAGGATGCTGAGAAAACAGGAAGGCCCGACATGTATAAGACCAGCGCATGCTTCCTGTGGACAAGTCTCTTCACTGGCGAGGTATACAGAGGTTTACTATATAATTTCAACTTTCTATAAAGTTTTGCTCTGAAATGGTAATGGTTTCTTTAGAGCAGCCTCCCATTCATGGGAGACGATCAAGGTTCTTGGGGTCACAGCATGGCCTTTGACATGAGGAAATTTGCTGTTCAGGGACCAAGCTGTGTCCAGAGAATGACTTGGACGTAACAGAGAAGATGGGCAGCAAAGACTGCACGAGCCTGCACCGCATATTTCAATTGCCACTTGAAGGACTGTCTTTCTTCTTTTACGATCTATATTTTTTCTCTATTTGTCTTGCATTATACACTTGGAAATAATATACATAAAGAAAATACATCCTGAAGTGTTTTCTATAGGGAGCCTTATTAAAACTTCATTCTCCTTAAGTCTGTTACTGACAAGTCTTCAATGGTGAGTTTTATCAGTTCATTGCATCAGTAACACAATGATATAGTTTTCTTGTTTTTCTATTGATGAAGGAGATCACATTCACTGATACTTGGCTTTTACATTGACTTTATATTCCTAAGATCAACACATGCAGTCATAATGCATTATCTTTTCATGTGATATTGAATCTGGTAAGGGCCTGCAAAAAAAAGTTAGAGACTAATGTCTCACATGAATGTAAATATTTGCAGGATTTCTTTTTCAATGTAAGTATAGTACAGGCTCTCACTGCACAGCTTGGACTCATAGTGATCTTCCTGTTTTCAGCTTCCCTACTGCTGTGATTACAGGCAGGCACCCCCATGCCCAGTCTTGGTGCCAGTTCAGTATGCCTGGGGCCAGGGTTGACATGGCATGTAGTACCAGGGCTTAAACCCTGGTCCCTGTGCTTGTCTAAGCATGTGCTTAGTCCACTAAGCTATTCACCAGTCCTGTTTGCAGGATTTTAATAAATAGTATTAATCCTATCTTAGATGGAACCAGCATTTACCATGACGATAAGGAAGGCTGGGTTTGGGGACCACTTGTCTTCGTGGAGGAGGCTGCTTTACCTTCCTTGACCTCAGCTTTCAACTTACATCATGTGGAGGTTAAACTAAATTCTTTTTTTTTTTTTTTTTAGCAGAACCAGGGATTGAAGTCAGGCCCTTGGGCTTGCCAGGGAAGCGCTTATTCTACGCAGCCATCTTCCTTGCCCCTCTAAATTCTTTTTAATGAAATAGTAGACCAAGTAAATGTGAAAATGAATGTCTTAAAAATAATTAAAATAGGAGAGCAACAATCTTGTTTTGAAATTTTATGCCATTGTTTCTATTGCTTTTTCTTTGCTCTAAAATAACAAAAACATAAAATAAACTCTACTCCATGAATGAATCATACTTTCATTCCCTTAAATGTAGCTTAAGAACACATGGAAATAGCTTAGGTAGATACTAGTCAAACACTTAAAAATTATTTAAACTACACTTGTGTTCTATCCCCCAATAATGTCAATCACCACTGTGGTGCTATGGCAGCTGCCTTGTGTCCTCTGATGGCCGTGTGGCATGTTGAACGCCTGAAATGCAGCAGGCACCCTGTGTGTCATTTGGACAGACTGGAGGGCACAGGGCATTCAGGTTATGCAATCCTCTGACCCTCATTGTTTATTATTTCCCCAAGAGCAGACATTGTATGAAATTCTGGCATTGAATTGTCACTCTTGGACCTTATTTGAGGCACTTGGGGAAATTCCACCATAAATAAAAACATGCACAAATAAGTATAATTTCTAAATGAAGAGAAGCCCTCTGGAGGGATTCAGCAGATATGACGCTATTTCCTGTTTTGACACACAATTCAACTTCTTTGGTGGATCCCAGAGTTTATCATGGTTACATTTCATTCCTGACCCTGCTACATTGCATATCAGCAGGTCTATGGAGCTCCACCTCGCATAACCCCATGCTCTTCTAAATTATAAGAGCCGAACCTTAATCCTCACCCTGCAGGAGCTCATGCATGGTGGGGTACAGACGTGACTGCCCTTATTCCCTTAGCACATGAGATGCACGTGGATGTCTTGCATGACATGAACCAAGCCTCACTTGTGCATAGACAAGCGCAGCTCAGAGCCTATGTGTTCGACGGGATCCACTCTCCGACAGACAGGGTGACTGTCATGAGCAGACTCACAGTGAACACTGCTACTTTCACACATGATCAGAGATCTTGAAGTTCTTTTTTTCTAGTACTAGCAAAACAAATTCATCGAAAGACAACCTAGTGACCAGGCTTATCTGTCCCCTTGATAATGAGACAAATTCATCTCCAGTTTCACTGTTGCAAGTGGTTGTGCTGGACAGGTATGCATCCCCAGCTGGGTGCAGCTGGCCAAAGGTGCTCCATGTTAAAGATGCTAAGACAGGAACCCTGGAAGTCTGCATGAGCCAAGAGTCCTGGCTGCCAGGGTCTTGATTGAGACAATGGTAAGAACGGAGCTTTTATTGGAACTATATTAAAGCTGCTTTTGTGTTAGTCAGGATTCAGTTGTGCTCCAATTAACACATTCCTTCACGTGAGCTGAAATACAGAGGAGACGACGGTCTAAAGATACATGAACATTTTCTGAAGCTCGAGGTTGTTAATTATAGTCTGACCTCTGAAGAGACTGAGTTGGAAAATGAAACATCCATCTTTTCCTTTGCTCCTCTGCAAGCCATATGGCCTCTCTTTTTCTTGATTTCCGCAGCCCAGCTGCATACTTCTCTTTTGATGCTGTGGCTGAGCCTCTATTTCTGCACCTATGGTGGCCGCCAGCTGCCGTAGGCTTCCTGGTCCACCTGCTCTTGGCGCTCCAAGTGGTGAGTGAAGACTCAAACAGGGACCCTTTGTCTCCAAGTTTCCATAACAGAACCTCTGACAGCCCAGAGGGGCTTCTTTTCTTCATGTGTGGTCCAGTGAGGTATTTTAAAACATCTTAAGGGCTAAATTCCGAGCCCAGCAAAAATAGACCCCTTTGCTGAGCATCGTGGCAGTATGGGCTCACCTACAAGTCCCCAACACCCTAGGAGCCTAATTATGTGATCCCATTTTATACATAACATAGCAGAATCTCAAGGAGGCTGAGTCTGTTGCTGGTGCTGCCACTCTCCGCACGTTCAAGCTCCATGCGTTTGCCATTGCCACAAAGCTATTGGGGTCTATATCGTGGACTAGGCCACCGGGCACTGACAGGTGGATGTGCTACTAGGATGGGATGTGGTCAGGAAGGAAGAGTCGCTGGCCCTGATGTGGAAGTTCTCGTCACTATCTCTCCCCTCTGTTCGTTTTCTGGCTTTCTGGCTGTGTGGTAGGTAGGTTGAGTAGCTTTCATCCACTAGAACTTTCTACCACGTTACTTCTGCCATGGGGCCAACTAGTCCTGGATGAGATCCTCTAAAACCATGAGCTAAAATAAACCTCTCTCCTTGAATCTGTGCTGTTAGGTATTTTATCCTACCAACCAGAAAGTGAATAATGTAAATGCACATCAGAAGTTCTTACAGAGTTCACTGAAACATGGGTTGAGAAATGTCACATCTAGACCACCTGCTGGCACTGAAGTGAGGCTGGCACTGCCAGCCCAGGGACCACACCGGAGTGGACCCGGGTGTGGATCTGAAGCTGGATCCATGACAATCCTGACTTCAGGGACACAAAGCCACCTGTGCGCTAAATGATCAAGAGGTCTGTCTTTTTTTCTTTTTTGTCTAATAGCTCTGGCTAAGACTTCTTGTAAAATCTTGAATAGAAATGGAACAAGTGACCTTCTTATTTTATTCTGTCCTGTCTCACAGGAAAGGCTTCCAGCTCCTCTCCATTCAGTGTATTAGCTCCTTTAAGTTTGTTATTCATGGCCTTTAGCACCCTGAGGTACGGTCTCCTTCTCCATACGTCTAATTCGTTGAGAGCTGTTATAACAAAGCAATGTTAACCTTTATCAAGCACTTTTGATATATCTCCTGAGGCAGCCTTTTGGGTCCTGTCCTTTATTCTGTTAATGTCGCGCACCATGTTTTATCAATCTATGGGCGTTGTGGTGCACACACCCCTGGGATGAGTCCTAGTTGGTGCTGTTCTTCATGTGCTGTTAAATTCAGCTCACAAGTGTTTCACTGAAGCTTTTTACATCACTGCTCATCCGGGACATTAATCTGTAAACTTTTTTATTGAGTCATTGAAAGAAAAGGAAAAAATTAAATTTTTTTCTCTGCAAATGATGTGATCTCAAAGACAAAAGCTCTAAAGATTTTTACCAAGGAAGTCAGAACTAGTAGCTGAATTCAGTAGAATATAAAATCAACATGCAAAATTCAGTACCATTGCTATACACAAATAATGAATTTATCTGGAAAGCCTGTTTATATTAGCTAAATCTTTAAAATATACTCAGGGATAAATTTAATGAAAGAGGTGAAATGTCTCTAAGCTGAAAACTAAAACATTAATGAAAGAAATACAAGAATATACAAATAAAAAAAGATATATTTAGAGATTGGAAGAATTGGTATAGCATACTAGCTAAAGCAATTACTGTCAAAATATCAGAGATACTCTTCAATAAACTGAATAAAACAATCCCACCATTTATATGATATCCTAAACTATCTTCAATTTCCAAAGACGTCTTAGGTAAAACAATCAAAATTGGATCCATCACACTCCAGAACTTCAAAGTATTCAAAGCGACCCCTAGGAACAAGGTCCTCCCAGCACTGTCACAGGAACGATGCGTAGACCCTTGGAGAGCAGGGACAAGCGGGAGTGCTCACAGGGGAGTGGCCGCAAGGAAGGTGCCGAGAACACGCGACGGAGGAAGGACAGTCTTCAGTAAGTGGAGTGGCAAAGCTCAAGGACATCTATTAGCGACAGTATAGGGGATCATAGAAATGCACCAGTTCAGAGAAAGAAAGATTACGTATGGAATCTTAAGAAAAACTGAACTGGTAGAAATGGAGCATAGCCTTGTAGCTGCCCATGCCTGAAGGTGAGGAGGTGGGGTAGAAGGGAAGGAGAGACACTGACCAGTGGGTGCACTGAGGCGCTTAGGAGGAGTAACTTCCGGTGTTCGGCTACACAACAGGACAACTGAGGTTCATAGCAATGTACTGTATACTTCAGTAAAACCAGAGGAGGGGATTTTTGAGTGTGATTGCTGTAAGACAATAAATGTCTGAGGAGAATGGATTTGCTAGGTATCCTGATTTGATCATTAAAAATACATATTCATGTACTATTATAACCCACACATACATACATCACTTGTCAGAGCTGCAGTTAAGTTCATCTGTGAGTTAAATCCTGAATTATAACCATGCCTTGGAAATAATCAGAGTAAGAACATTGTTATGAGCTCATTTATTTGGTTTGTTTAAACCCAAGTTTTGGCTCATTCTGCTTCAAGTACATTTGATAACAAAGAAAGCCTTCTAACTAGGGTACTTGCATTCTGGGGGACGAGCCCTGGATACACTTGTAAGATTCGGGGGCGATTGTGTGAGTGGCCTTGCGCAGGGTTCCTCCTTATATCTCTACTCAAATGGAAGTCACTGCTGCTTATCATATCTGATTCTGAATTCCACTGCCTCCCCATGTGAGCATGGAGACCCCTCCTCTGGCCCCTAGAATGTGCGTTGAGCTTCACTTTTTCCATTTCTCTTTTATTTTTCAAAGAGAGTACAAAATAGTAATAAAACAGAAAAATTATAAGCAATACAGAATTTCACTTAACAAAATAATAGGCTGGACCAGGACAAGGTCGCCACACATGCCAGCAGATACTGCGCAGCTCACGCTTCACTTTCATCAACCAGTGTGTCGTCTAAAGTTGTCTGTGCACAGCAGAGAGAGTCAGCTGCCGCGACACAGCGTGTGGTGGATGAATCTCATGTGTAATGTGTTGCAGCAGAAAAATCAAACATAGAAGAGCGCGAGCCACATGCATCTACCTACATAAACTTCTAAACTAGGCCAGACTGTCCTACAGGAGGGGATGGTGGGTGGAGGCTGCAGGAGGGGCAGCGACAGCAAGGCGGGGTGGGTAAATTTTATGGGTGGTGCTGGTGCTCTGTTTCTTGAGGTGTCTGTTAATCACACGCACATGGCCAGTTAATGGAAACTCATTAGCTTGTGTGTTTATGAGCTGAATGCTGTTATATGCTTTATAAATATTCAAATGTAGGAAAGAAGTAGAAAAGTAACATATGAAATTACACTGTCAGGTATATCACAAATGTCCTAAACTTTGAAATCTACAAAAAAAAAAAAAAAAAAAAGCCTGCAAGGAAATCCTGCAAGACATCACCTGTGGTTGCCTCTGGGCAGTGGACACATTGTTGGGTTTATTTTAATACTTTTCTGCATGATCTAAATGTTCTGTCATCTGCATGTTACACATTTAAAGAAACATTTTGGTCTATTGAGTTTTATTTAGATTTTTTGTTTGACTGTTTTTTATGCATCTGGTGCAGGGTCTCACTTCCCAGCTCGGACACAGTCATCCTCCTCTTTTCAGCCTCCCAGTGCTGGGATTACAGCATGTACCACGTTATCCAGACCAGACCCTCAGCCCAGCATGCCTGGGGCCAGGGCCGGTGCAGCATGCGGTGCCAAAGATCAAGCCCTGCTCCCTGTGCTCGCCTAAGCAGGCACTTGGTCTGCTGAGCTATCTCGCCAGCCCTAGATTTTTGTTTTAAAAATAAACTAATTTTATTAAGCATAGGTAAGATGATTTAGCATCAACAAATTCAGAAATAGAAGCCAAAGGATCACAAACGACTGATACAAGCATCAATACAAAAAGACCTGTGGGATTGGGGAGATAGTTCAGTGGTTTAAGCACTTGCCTGGCAAGGGCAAGGCAACGGCCTCAATCCCTGGTACGGCATGGTGCACCAGCCCCAGAACCTTGGGTGCTCCATGCCGACCACAGAACCTGAGTGTGGTGGCACATGCTTGGAATCCCAGTGCTGGGGAGGCTGAAATGGGAGGATCGTTGTCAGTCTGTGCTGTGTAGTGAGACCCTGTACCAAATAAATAAATGAATAAATAAGTTTTTAAAAGGCATTGTGAGAACTGAGAAACTTGACACTCACTTTACCTTCTATAAAGGCTGTTTCTCCAGGGTCACTTTTAGCTCTTGTTTGTATTTATAAACCCAAGGTCATAAGAGACAGGAATGTAGTGAGTGAAGGAGTGACCACATCATGAGGTTTGCAAAACAGAATGCAAATGTCCAAGGACAAACTGATAAAAAGAGTAATAACTGACAGCTCTGACCAAAGCTAGGGGGTGCCAAAAACTCCAGAAACCCATCTCTGATACTTTTCATAAACCTTTCATATTTTTTGTTTGTCACAGCGATAAAGTTGGATAAAAAGATAGATTCATCTCTGAGTAGAAAGTTTAAGAAGTTGCTGTATCATTTTCTCCTCAGGATATGGGAGAAGGGGTTTTCCTGAAGGAGCCACAGAAGTTTCTTGGGTATCAAAGAGGAAGAATTCACGATGATGTGATCCCACACTCTGGTCTTCAGTGTTGTCCAGATTTCCATCGGGCAGTCAGAGGGGGCAGAGAGGCCAGTGGGGTGGGGTGGTCGGCAGTAGCCAGACTGGCCAGGTGACACCGCTTGCTGCTTTCTGGAAACAGTTTTTAGATTTATGTAGAAAACAGTGCCCTTGCCTCAAAACAAAAGTAGTTCTTTAAATAGCAATGGGTTAGCCAATGCTGTGCACAAGGACCACACCCAGGGGCACAGGAAGCAACGGCACGTCATACCAGTAAGAACCTTGGCTCGGGTCATTCTACTTGGGTTTAAATTCTGGTATCCCCAGTCATTTTGTGTGTGACTTTAGGCAAGCTATACACACTGTTTGAATCTCAGCTCATTCAGCTATAAAATATCGATGACTTTTATTCTTTCCATACGGGGTTATTAGGAGGATGATGAAAAATCGCATGTGTACCACTTATCAGTATATTGCTTCTCATCTTTAAATCTATCCTTCAGTATCTACTTGTTCGTGGTGCATGGACTTCCTTGGAGCAGTCTCCTTTCCTGTGAGCAGCATAATGTTAAGTTTATTTGCACTAACAGTGTTCGGACAGGGTATCCTATCCTGGATAACCACTAGGAAGATAACAATGCAAAAAGTATTAATTATTGAAACTGTACTATAAATCAGCTTTAAAAGAAGATAGGTATACAGCTACATTCTCTTAACTCCATGAATAAAGTAATCTGCTCTAATAACATTTGTAAGTAGAATATCATGTCTGCCCCTTGTACAATAAATAACCACTAAGAAAACAATATGCAATGTATTAATTATTGAACCTGTTCTACTAATTTGATTTGAAACTGTCTCATTGCTATTTGTTCTTCATTAAAATTAGGGGGGGAGTTTTCTTCTTAAATGGCATCAGAGGGACGTTAAAGGAGGAAAGGAATTCTGGTAGCTTAGAGGCTGTCCTAACAGTCACTGTATGACTTCTTTGAGTGGATGGAACAGTGGAACCTCCCCAGATCTGACTGGGACCCTAGAATTCAGTTCCCTTAATGATCTAATGGTCCCCATTGGTCTCACCATTCCCCAGCAGGACAGGGAACATTCACGCCCATATGGCTCCACTCCCTAGGCCAGGCTCCAGGCCTAGTTTCTAGCCTTACCCAAGGTATCTTCCTGCTTGCTCAGCAATAGTGGACCAGCTGTAGCCTTCACAGACAGGTAATTGCAATAGGGAGTTGTAATTCTGTGGTCTTCAGGGAAGTCCGTACCCCATCCTTGGGAGTGAAACCTCCTTCTATATTTCCTCTGTTTTGTTGACTATACTATCTCTCTGACTAAGTGGAGTTCTTTTATGTCTTATAGTTACTCTTTTATGACAGGATTCAGAAGACATTTTTTGCACATAACTGAGTGAAACAGGGGAAGCTCAAAGTCAACAAAAATACAAGCCCAGGGCTAAATCTAGCTAGTGGAAAGAGGCTCTCCTGGTAGGTCCAGAGGTGTTCCTAATAGTCCTTGTATGATTTGTAGGGGTGGGAAGACATCTATTGGGACCCCAGACAGTCCCCATCACGAACCCAGAATTGGGTCCCTTGTTCCACAGCTCATCATCCGAAACTGTTCTGTTGTTGTTGTTTGTTTTTCACATTTTAATTAATTTTTTGGCAGAACTAGGGATTGCCAGGCAAGCACTTATTCTACTGATCCACCTCCCTAGCCCCCTAGTTTTTCACATTTTAAAGGATCATCTTAAAACAAGAGGGAAAGGACTACACAGTACAGTTAATAAAAGGAGAAAAAAGGGAATAACATATTATAGGCAGCCTACAAGGCTTAAAATTTTACTATCCTGCCTCAAAAATGTATAGCCCAGAAATCAATATTTTAACAAACACCTGTTGACTCCCTGGCTGATGGGATTCTTCCTTAATTTATTGTGCAAATGACCAAAAGCTCTTCAAGATTCATGCCAGAGGCATCAGCCAAGTTTTTGCACTCTCCAAGTCAGATGGTTTCAGGACGGAAGCTCTGAGGCCATTTTGGTACAGTAAGAGGAGGCCCTGGGGTTCCAGAAAGCAGAGAGCCAATTCCTGAGATTACAACAGCAGTGGAAATGCAGAAGAGAAAGTGTGGAGAGCACAGGCCCCGGGTGACTTCTTTGGAGCTGCAAGGTCAAGTTCATCAGTCTCTGGACTTACCAGACAGCCCAGTCTCAAGATGCTCCCTGCAGGGCAACTTTGCTGTGTCTCGGCACTGCTAACAGCGTCCCTGGCCTCCACCCACTAGGCCAATCAACCCCTCAGCCAAGGCAACCCAGCTGCCCTCAGGCATTGTTAAATGTCCTCTCAGGGGAACACTTGTAGATAAGCACCACCACCATGGTAGAATTTCAGACAGTTTGGGACGTGTTTGTGGATTCTTGCAGTAGGATAATTTAATGGGTGCTGTGTGATAAACAGGGCTGTGCATCACCACAAGTCTTAGATTCAAATTATTCATCTTGGAAGCTAATATTCATAGTCAGCCGAGGGTATCCTTGAGAGATTCTTCCTTACATAAAATGTCTCTAGAACGTAAAGTAAGCTCAAAGCCCAAGTCTCATATATGTCTCAGATTGTGTAGCATTTCACAGCCCTGTGCCTACATTTCATATTCCCGTGAGGAAAGGAACAAAAAATGTTCAAAATAACTGGATGACAATAAACAAAATGACAAAAAAAGGTCCATGTTTCCCCCTGACAATGGTGAATGCAATGGTCTTATTTCGCCAATTAAAAGACACAGACTGCCTTAGTGAATTAAAAACACAGAACCCAACAATGTGCTGCCTGGAAGAAATTCACCCTACGTGTGAAGACAAACACACAGAGATCAAAAGGAAAGAGTAGCTGGGTGTGGTGGCTCGGGCCTGTAATCCCGGCACTCGGGGAACTGAGACAGGAGGCCCACTCTGAGACAGAGCTGCGTAGTGAGGCCCTGTACCACATAAATAGTTAAAAATGAAATTTAAAAGTTACAATGAAAGAATGAAGAATGATGTTCCAAGAAAAATTAATTAGAAGGTGAGCAGGTGGAGCTCTGCTTGTATCCAACAGAATAAACTTTGAGAAAAAATAAGAAGAGAAAAAAGATCACTGTATAATGATCAATTTGTCAAGAAGTAACAATTACAAATCTGTGTATACCAAATATCAGGCTACCCAATTTTAGGGCACAAATACTGTCAGACCTAAAGGGAAATCACCCACCATAACAATAATGGGTGACACTAACATCCTGCCCTTATGAATAGATAGATGCAGACAGAATTTCCACAAAAACATCAGAGTTAAATTACTCTATTGATCAAACAGACTTCACAGAACTCTTCAGAATATTCCACTCAACAGCTGCAAAATACATACTCTTTTTATTAGTGCATGGAACTTTTCTAATCTGGGCTAAAAAACAAGTCTCAGCACACTCAAAAGGCTGAAATAACATCCTGATTGTACTCCAGGAGCGATAAAATGCAACTGGAAATCAACATCAAGAGAAACTGGTAGAACTGTTCAAACACATGAAGACCAAGCATTTTACTTCTGAATGAGCAACGGTCACTAAAGAAGTTAGAGGGCAACTTAAAAAATGTTTTTCATCAGACAAAAATACACATACACATCAATCAATAAAAACAAAACAAAAATGACCTGTGGGATGCAGCAAAAGTTCAAAGATGGAATTTTATGTCAGTGAATGCATATATAAGAGAAATAGATTTTGAGTAAATGGCGCAATAATGCATCTCAAGATCTTCGAGGTGAGTACAAGCCAAACACAAAATCAGTAGAAGGAAAGAAATAATAAACATCAGGGAAAAAGGAATGAAACTGAGATGAAAGAAGAAATATGAAGGATGGACAGAACAAAGGGTTGATTCTTTAAACAGATAAACAAACTGACAAATCATTAGTGAGACCAGCCAGAGAAAACGAGAAAGATCAAAGTAAGTAAAAATCATAACTAAAAGGGAAAAGCAAGCACACAAACGTAAGAAAGAAACCAGATATGCTACAGCTGAAACTGTAAAAGAGTAAAGCATCAGGTGAGACTCTTTTAAAAAATATACGCTAATAAATTAAAAAAGTAGAGAATTATGGACATATATAACCCATTGAAATTGAAACAAGTGGATATAAAAAGCCTTAATATGTCAGCAGTAAAGAGACAGAGTCAGAAATGAAGTCTTGCCAGGAAGGCAACCCCAGAACTGTGCAGTTTCTCTGTTGAGTTTTTCCTAACTTTTAAAGAGAAAACCCCAGTGTTTCTCAAACTATTCTATAAAATTAAAAGTGATCCAATCTATGAGGCCAGCACTACTCTGCTACTAAAGCCAGGCAAAGACAAAACAAAAAGAAAGCTATGGCCTGATACAGCAAATGAATTACAGATGCAAAACTTCTCAACGAAATGTTTGTGTATTGAATTAAACAACGCATTAAAAAGATAATACACCGTGATGAAGTTGATTTCATTCCCAGAGTTCAAGAACGGTTGTATGTTTGCAAATCCATACGGTAATGCATCATATAAACTGAATCAATGATGAAAATCACACGACCACCCAAATAGATGCCAATATAAGCTTTTAGCCAACTTGATGATGGTGCCCCTCATAATGATAGCCTTGAGCAAACTAGAAGGATCACACCTCAACATCATGAATCCTGCGCATGACAACCCGTGGCCAACATGGTACAGAATGGGAGTGATCCAAGGCATTTCCTCTCATGACAAAGCAGTGTGCAAAGCATCATGCTTGTTTAACATAGCAAGAGAAATTTCAACCAGAGTGAGTAGGCTTGAGACATAGCTCAGAAGCATGCAAGTAGAACAGGAAGAAATCCAATTATCCACTATGCAGGTAGCACATAGAAAACCTAAAAAGTCGACCAAACAATGCTAACGCTGATAAGTGATTTCAGTGAAGATATGAAAATTAATATATAAAATCAAGAACTTTTCTATACACCAATAATGAATAGAAATTATTCACTAAGAAATTAAGAAATCAATCTTATTCACAATAGATATAAAAGACAAAATAACTGAGAAGACCTAATGATGCAGAATTAAGTTTATGACACACTAATGAAATAAATTAAATGAGTTGCTAACAAGTGGAAATGCCTCCTGCATTCACAGACTGGGAGGGTGCTCCCCAAGGCAAGCACAGATTGCATGCAGTCCACCAAAATGCCAATGACATGATTCATAGGACTAGGAAAAGCACCCTAAAATCTATACAGAGGCCAAAGCAATCTTGAGCAAAAAAAGAGGAAAGTTTCAGGCATCTTACAGCTGCTTTGAAGATATGCCACAAACTGAGACAGCGCACTATTGGGGTACAAACAGACATGCAGACCAAGAGAAAAGCACGGAGGGCCAGAAATGAGTTTGCACGTATCCAGCCAACTGATTTTCATGAAGTGTTCAAAGTGTATATTGGAGGAACTGTATGGTCTTCAACAAATAGTTCTGGAAAGACAGGATGTCATGAGCAGAAGAGTGAAACTTGACCTCCGAATCTCGTGAGGTACAAAGATCAGCTACAAATGAACCAACTACCGCAATAGAAAAGCCAGACCTCTGACACCACTAAAGGAAAGGAGAGGCGAAACTGTGAAGATGCTGTCGTGGGCAGTGACTTCATGGACAGGACTCGACAAGCAGGATTGCATCCACTGTAAAAGATCTACATTGCAAAGATAGCAATCAATAGAGTGATGAGACAAAAATCTCTGGCTTCTATTCATCTGGCTGATGATTAAAATCCAAGATGTACAAAGAGCTCAAAAGAACTCAACAAAAATAAGTAATCCAATTTAAAAACAGTCAAAAGATTTGAATAGATACCTCTAAAAAGAAGAAATATAGCTAGACGATGAATATGTGAAAAACCCTCAATGTCATTAGCCATCGGGAAAGGGCAAATCAAAACTGTAATGAGATTTTTATTTCACCTTAGCTAAATGGCTACTATAAAAAAAACAGCAGCATAGAGGACCCACTTCACACTGTTACAGGGAGTGTAATTCCATACGGACACTGGAGAACACTCTGGGGGGTCCTCAGAAAACTACAAGTACAGTGATCATATTGTCCAGGTGCCTACTCCTGGGCATCTGTCTGAAGGACTACAATAGCAGTTGAATCACAGTAGTAAGGCATAGTATTAGCCTACATGCCTATCACTGCGTGGTAAAAACTATGTTACATAAAACAAAAATATACAAATTCTCATACATATGTAATAAATACATCTACAATAAATATGTAAAAATTTATAAATTATATATATATACATGGTACATATACAATGCATGATTAGTCAGAGATAACGGAGAATGAGACCCTATCATCTGAGGAAAATGTACCGAACTAGCGAGCAAGATGTTAAGTAAAGAAGCCAGGGAATCTGAAAGGAAAAGTGGGGTGTTAGGCACTGAAAGGTGGGGAGAAGGTGGAAGAGGCATAGAAGGAGACAATCAATGCAAAGTATATGCCTTCATGGACGTATCACAGTGAATACTATCAATTTGTGCAATCAGTTTATTTTCATTTGTTTATAATGAAAATAAACAAAAACATAAATTAGAAAATAATTTCATTCTGTCAGTAATTTAACTTCCCTTACGTATGTCTCTCTGTCTCTTCTGTGTGAGCTGCACATGAAACTCCATTCTCATTTCGTGAAATCCTTTGTGAGGTTAGCAGGCATAGAGCTTATGCCTGGACAAGGCACCCTACACAATCAGCCACAGAAAAAGTGGAGTCTGGCAGGCCCGGGAGTGCGTGCATAGGTGCAAGCAGTGCTGGCAGCAGCCTTGGCCGTTGGTTTGCTTTACTCGAGGCTGCCGGACCAATCAGTATAGTCTGGGCTTTACAGATTGGGAAAGCATAGAAAAAGTACCCTGGATGATTGGATTGTTGCCAGGCTCGGTTGAGAATGCCCCAGTTTTGCTGCCTTCATTGGTCATTCTCCTATATTTGTAGGAGCTTGTGTTGGGTGTGCTTTCTTGACATTGTCTGACTACATTTCCGCTCCACATATTTAGCACTAAGTTTATTGTGCGTCCGCTTAAGCTTCTATGTGTGAAGACCTTTTCAATGTTCTCTAATGGGCAACGCAGACACTCCCGGGTACCAAAGGTCCAGAGCACAGGCACCAAGGGCTGGGGAGACAGGCCATAAGCACTTGCCTAGCAAGCCCAAGGTCCTGAGTTCAATCCCTAGTACATAAAAAAAAGAAAGAAAGAAATAGGACCAGCACCAGAGCAGAGAACCCTGCACCCAAGGCTTCAGCAAGGTTGGGATCAACTGCGTGGTGATATGACACAGTCTGACAGACAAGATCTGCCCCAATGCCTCCCCATCAGTTTGGGTGGAGCAGGTTTGACTCTTTCCTCTGCCAACCTTGACCTTTTCTCTTTCCTTCAGGGGTTTTGTCCTCTAATAAAACTCTTGCATCCCAAACCTTTTCTGCACATCTGCTTCCAGAGTGGACAACCTCTGACAGAGACTTACATTTCTCCTACATAAAATAATGTTCATCCAACATATTTTTTGGTGCCAACTATGTATCAGGAACTACACTAAATAGTAGGGATGCAACGATAAATGATACACCTGTGATTTCTTCCCCGCGGCATGTGAGGTCTTGCAGAGGAAACAGATAAGAAACAAGCAAACAGATAAATGTGGCTATGTAAATGAGCTAGACCTTCTTTTGTTTACACTGTAGTGGACTGGTTAATATCTTGTTTACCTTTAGTAAATTGATCCAAATTTTTTTCTCTGGATCTTTGGGAAGAAATTGCTTATGAAATATTGAGCAACCACTTATTCCTGGGCTTTTGGTTCAGTGAGCTTTCTTTCTGCCTCTTCATTCTTTAGGAAGACAATTATTTGCACTGAAGCCTCTTAGTTTTAGACAGCCTCACTGGCAACTGGAGCATCTGTTTTAGAGACTTAGCTACAGAGACTGCAGATGCTGAGAATAAAAGCCAAGACAGTTTGGTCAAGAATTCTGGAACAACCGAGTTTCAAGTTGTAAGAGATGACTTCTTTCCTACTCACTCAAACATTTGAAAGGCTTTAGCGAATGTGGTACAGAGGAGATCAAAGAAACAGATGGGTACCTGGGCTACACCAAAGGGGGAGATTAGCTACCTTGCCCTTCTTTCATGCTGCAGTGCTCTTAGCTTTCCAAAACACGCTAGTATTGACTTAAGCATTTTTCCCTTTGGGAACTGAACATGTTGGAGAAAGAATACATACAGGCTGGTGGTGCATTTTCTCATTAAGCATTACCTTTCCAGGCTCCCTGGTGGCAAATTAGCCAGGTCTGAAGCATCATTATCATATTCAAGCCATTATGAATGCTGAGCATTATGATGTAACCTGGAAATGTTAACCCTTCCTTCTGGGTGCCTGGAGTCTTGGCAAAGTTCTCTTTAGCTTAACCAATATTTAGAACAAAAATGTAAATAATAATAGTTAAGACTCAGAATACCCCATGACAAAAACAGTGCTCAATACTAAGTGTATATTTTTCTTTTCTTTCTGGTTCTTTTTTTCTTTTCTTTTCTTCTTCTTCTTTTTTTTTTTTTTTTTTTTTTTTTTTTTTTTTTTTTTTTTTTTTTTTTTTTTTTTTTTTTTTTTTTTTTTTTTTTTTTTTTTTTTTTTTTTTTTTTTTTTTTTTTTTTTTTTTTTTTTTTTTTTT
>PVKA01030609.1:0-27142 GCA_004027165.1 Ctenomys sociabilis | reverse complement strand
ACTGGTCAAGCATTGGCCGTGACTCATCCACATGGATGACACAAACAAAGGAACTACAGAATAATGTACAGGACTACAAGATAAACCCTGAGAGGACTTCACTGACCACATAGGAAATATAAAGTTCATGTGTTGGTATATAAGTCTTGATCTATCTAGGTCTTAACCATCCAGCAGAAAAGTATAAAAATGAAGTATACATCATGGGGCCATGATATTAAGCTGAGCTGTAAATGGCTATGGTTGACAATTTCTTTGAATAACTCAGTATGGTTGCAGAATGCTGGACTGTGTTGGATTGTGTTGTCGAGTTCAAGCACCTAAGTTAGTTGAATGTCAATGGAGTGCCCACCTTTGACAGGTGTAGACAAAGGAAGGGGTGTAGAAAGAAAAAATCATGATGTGTGTGTATAGACAGTACAGTGGGGATAGATAACGCTGTGCTTCTACATAATTCTATTGAGAGGCAAGATCTGCACTAATGGTGGTTGGACAGGATATTATGTCGGCTTTTAGTACTATGGTCATCCACTAGGAAAATAATTATTGAATTTTTGATATAATTCAGGTATAAAAAAATAAGATAAGTAAGCAGCTACACTCTTAATTCACTGATAAGAGATATCTGCTAAAATAATATCTGTAAATATAGTATCATGTATGCACCTTGTACAATACCAAAACATTATGAAAACAGTTTGAAATGTATTAATTTATCGAATCTGTATGGTTAAGGTGTCTTGAAACTGTCTGATTGACATTTGTATTTCAATAAAATAAAAAAATTAAAAAATAAAAAAAGTTAAAAATAAAAAAAAATAAAGATTGTACACTTTTATGGGAAGCCATGTGATATTAGAATGAATATATGATTTGTATAATATTTGAATCAGGTTAAGCATATCTTCCTGATCCTCCATCTCCACCTTTTGGGACCCTAACTATATGTCTTGGTAACTTTGCTCTCATTGCTGGACAAAATACCTGACACCTAGAATTAAGGAAGGAAAGGTTTATTTAGCTCACAGTTAGTAAAGGGTTCAGGCCGTACTTGGCTAGCTCCGAGGCAGAGTGACATATGGCAGGAGGTAGCAGTTCAAGGTGGTGGAAGATAGCAAAACAGCAAGAGCAAATGGGAGGTGCCGCACTGCTGCAGCAGCAGAGGCATGGGTATCCCTGTCCCTCCCGTGGATGGACTCTAGGCTCTCTGCCCCAGGGCTGGCATGGCGCTCACACCTGTAATCCCAGCATTGGGTCATGAATTAATCACAGCCTCTAGAAGTCCACCCCATTACAGCATGAGGCTTAAAGGGGACACCTAGACACACACCATAACACTATATATTATTAGGACATTTTTTATTGTGATATCTTGATATTTTGTTCACTAGTTTTAGGCTTCTCTGCAAACTCTGAATTCTGCCCTCGAGACCAGTTGTGACTCCTTTCTCTGAGCTGCTGCAGACTATAATCTGGACAATTGGAAGGTTTACCTACCTGCTTTTCCTGCCCTTAGAAATTATGGTCCTATGCCCTGTATTTCCTTTATAGGTACAACCATTACTACTTTCCTGTGTCCAACCCCTTGGTCATAGTAAAATCCTTTTATATCTGAGCTTTTCCTCTGCCTGGAAGGCTTTCCCCATCTCCTCTTAGGAACCCAGTTGCCAGCTTTTATATATGCACTTAAATGCTACGAACTCAACTGACTTTTCTGCCTGATTCTTCCTCATTCGTATGTTAAGATAAATTAAGTTTCCTTATTATATTCTGTTGAAAAGTCTGTAGTCTCCCTTCAAAAGCCCTGATCATGATTTATGGCTATATTAATATTTGTGTGGTCATTTAAAATCCCCTATCTAGCTGTCAAATTATACTCCCAAAGGAAGATGGGATTGCTGTCTATTTTATATATCTTTGCATTCCTGGTACCTGGAAGATAATAGATACCAAGTATTCATTTAAGGACTATTAGGTAAAGTGACTAATATTGAATTTTATTGATCATTCAGCATGGAATACAGAATCAACATTATTGTTAGGAAAATATAAAATTATAAGTATATAACCAAGTGTTAGCCCTTATACTGAATGAAATAAGATTGCTGTGAGAAAGTTTTAACTATAGTAAAAGAAAACATAAATCATTCTGGGAGTTTCTGTGCTTATCATTAATAGTTGTTATAATTCTTTAAAATGTATAGCACAAAAGATCTATTGTCTCCCCAGTTTAGAAATAATGAGACCTGCTTTGGCAAGGGCAGGGACCAGGGTTCTATTCCCGGTCCACTTGCCATGCTGGCCCTGCCCCCGGGTGCACTGAGCCATTGACCAAGCCATAGTGAGACCCTGTACCAAGTGTATGACTGTCATTATTTATTTAGTTAGTTTTAATGACATCACAAAATTTAATTTTATATAAAACCTTCATTGTATTTTTATAGAAGATGACATGGTATCATTTTTTATTAATTTTATTGAGAAACAAATAGCAATGAGACAGTTTCAAAACAGGTTAGTAGGACAGTTACAATAATTAATACATTGCGTATTGTTGTCTTTGTAGTAGTTATGCATAGTTGTACAGATTTAATGCAATCCCTATCAAAATACCACCAACAGACCTCATGGACCTAGAGAAATCATTCCTAAAGTTTTTTGGAACCAGAAAAGACCTAGAATAGCAAAGGCAATTCTGAGCAACAAAGACAAGGCAGGAGGCATTACAATTCCTGACTTGAAATTATACTGCAAAGGTACTGTAATAAAATCAGCATGATATTGGCAAAAAAAAAAAATCAGACCTGAGAGTCAATGGAGCAGATTAGAAGATACAGAAGCCACTACAACACACTCAGCCACCTTATCTTTGACAAAGGGGCCAAACATGCTTACTGGAAGAAAGGTAGCCTCTTTAACAAATAGTGCTAGAAAAACTGACTCTCTACATGATGAAAACTAAAACTTGACTAAGGTCTATCACCATGCACTAAGCTAAAGTCAAAATGGATTAAAGATCTAAACACTAAAACAGAAGCACTTAATCTCCTGGAAGAGAAAGTAGGAGGAACTCTTGAAGACATAGGGGTAGGTAAAGAGTTCATGAACAAAAGTCAAATCACATGGTTAATACTTGAAGGAGTTAACAACTGGGACCTCTTATTGAGAAGTTTTTGCACATTTAAAGAGATTACAAAAAAATGAAAAGACAATCCACAAATTTTGAAAAAAATCTTAATAAGCACTCAGACATAGGTCTTCTCTCTGGAATTTATAAAGAACTAAAAAATATTAGGGCACCAAAATTTAAAGACCCAATCCAGAACTGGGCATCAGAGATGAACACACACTTCTCAGAGGATGAAATTATAGAAGTGAACAAGTATATGAAAAAATGTTCCACATCACCATCCATCTAAGAAATGCAAATTAAGACGGTCACTTTTTAGTTATAAGACTTTCTTTTAGTGAGTGTGCCTGGTATTAGGAATCAGAGCCACCATCTTGTGCAGACAAGGCAAGCACTCTGCGACTGAACCACACCCCCAGCCCAATTATAAAACATTTTTATTGTAGAAACAGGAAAACAATAGTTTTCCTTGTATCTCTGAGCTTTCTTTGTTGCGTCACTGTCCTCCTCCTTTTGGTGTGGGTTCAAGATTTTAGCCATGGCTCTCTGCCTTTCTCAGTGGGACACCCTTTGCCTTCTTTTCTGACATGTATTTTTCGTTTCTGTATTTCCTCTGGGCTCCAGAACTGTGTGTCAAATGCCAGAATGCCACGTCACAGCTTCACTTCTGTCAGTGTGTGTCTTCATTTTACCCCCATCTAGTGTTGTCTTACTCTAAGCTGCGATGTTATCTTATCTATGGTACTACTCCATTTCCATGACTTCCTTGCATCAGTCTTTATGTCCTTCTCCTCTTTTTCTCCAATATTCCCTGCTTGGGGCTCCTCAATATTTTCTGTCTCAAATAAAGAGAAAACTCCTAGCGTACAATAGTTTCATATAAAGTCTTCTAACTACATTCCTGCCTTTTCTCTTCTTACTCTTTAATTTCCTCTTACTTGTCAGGGAAGCTAGACATTTTTGTGGGGGTGGGTAGGAATACTGTGGATTGAACCTGGAGCCCTTTGTACTAAGCAATGTATCTGGTCTTGGTTAATTTTTAATTTTGAGATTGAGTCTTGCTAAGTTGCTCATACCAAGCTTAAACTTTTGATTCTTCTGCCCCACCTCCTAAAGTGCCAGGCATACAGGTGTGCACCCCTGCTCCTAGCTGCACTAAGCTTTTACCAGGTTCATCTGTCTTCCTCTTTCATGCTTCACATGTACTATTTCATTTGCCTTGAACTTAAACTGCTAACTGCCTGTCTATTTAAATATTGCCTATTTTTTGACACTTGAGTGATCTTTTTCTGACCCATAAAGCCAAGTTTCCTTGTGTTGTATTTTTATAGTAACTTTCTTCATACATGCTTAAAACACTGTAATTCAATAATTATTGCATAGTGAATTGTGAGTGTTCATCTCTTAAGTATCACAAATGCCCACCATCAATCTGATTCTTTGTTAATTCTGGTTCCTACCCCTGGATTTTGAATAAAATAAGGGCTCTATACATATTTGTGAATGAACAGAACTTTTTGAAGGTTTGTGGTACATCTCTGCTTTCATAAACAGGAAGAGACATTTGCTGAATTCCCAGGAGGTACACCTGTTCAAATCTGACCTTAACCACTGATCAGTGACCATCAAGTTTAGAAGAGTAGTGGGGGTCTAAATGATTAAGCAAAGCCCAGGCATCCTAAATTATGGACATTTTTGACAGCTCTGAAAGTTTAGGCTTAAAAGTGAGGAAGATAATGGAGCAATGAATCAAAATCTAGCTCTGGAAGAAAAAATATTGATACAAAAAATGAAATAATTAATGTTCTCTCTGATAATAATGTAAGTTTATGATTTATTTTTATTTATAACAAGAACATGAAAGATGTTGTATTGGGCTGAGCCTGTGATCTTCCAAAGTAGTATGGATGTGTCTTGGCTCATATTCTCTTGTTAGAGAGAATTTTTGAAGCTGTTGGCTGCACTTAAGAAAAGTGGCTTATGTTGGCTGTGGTTCTAGAGACTGAGGAGTCTAAGATTGGGTTTCTGTTGTCTCTGTTGAATCAGGGTGTTGCAATGCTTCAGTTTATGGTAGAAAGTAGAAAGACAAGCAAACAAAAGAGGCGGGTATCAGGGATAGCCTGCTTTATAAGAACCTGCTTTTGTAGTAACTAATCAAGTTCTTCATTATGAGAACTCACAAGAGAAAGGCACTGTGTTAGCGAGGTCCCTGTTACTGTAACAAACACCTAAGGTGAAACCATTTATGAAGAGAAAACATTTATTTTGGCTTCTAGCTTCAGAGGTTTTAGGCCATGACTAATGGGCTTCATTGTTTTGGAGCCATTGTGTGGGAGTGCCATGGAGGGAGTTCATGGTGGAGCAAGCCAGGGATGAGGGCCCCACAACTCCCTTTGAGGGCACTCCCTGGTTGACTAAGACCTCCCACAAGAAACTGCCACATTAAGGTTTCACATCTCCAAGTAGTGCCACTCTAGTGAACTTGTCTTTAAAGCATGGTCCGTTGGAAGATACCTGAGATCTAAGCCACAGAAAGAGTAAACACTCATGATGGCTTTGCCTGTGTGATGCAAACACCTTCCCCTGGGCCAAGTCTCTGCATGAGTTTTGGTGAAAACAAAACTCTGAAAGATGTGAGTTATGTCTTGTAGGCAGAACAGAATAACAAACTGTAAAGTATGCAAGTTTTTGGCTGTCTAGGGATCTGACTTGCTAACATACCAGAGGATAATTTGGGGAAAGTTGTCTTCTTTTCATAGTTTACCTGATAGAAACCTCTATTTTAGGGATAGGAAATGAGTTCAATTCAAATGACAACTTGGGTTAAATAGATCGCAGCTGTCTTGTCCACTATATCTGGAAGGATTCTGAGCTATGCTGAGGCTCAAGGTGGAGAGTGATGTGTTTGAGAGGATCCAAGGTATCCTGCTGGAAGCATTTCATCACAAACAATCATCTGTTCTGTGTACTAACAGAACTTACCTTTCCTTCTCTTCATTCATTAAAATCCATTTTTTATGATTTATTCATCAGGGATTTATTAAATGCATAGTAACCTGGTGCCTAGTACTATGTCACGCAGCAGAGATATAAAATAAAAGAGAAGGTCCTTGAGCTGAAATGATTTAGTTAACAAAACAATAATATCAATGCATTAAACATTCCATGTTTCTGTGCATGAATAGTACTCTGAGGTCCTACACTATCTTTTTATTATAATTTTCATTTATTTTGAAGAGCAAAAACAAAAGCAAGAAAAATACAGAAATAAGGTGACATTTAAAAATACATATATTACAGATTTTTGAAACAAAAATAGCTGATTAACAATGAATGACATATTATCTATTTTTATCATCAAGTCTGTTGCTCATATTAACAGATATAGTTATGCAAGATGGGACAAATGATTGAATATCACCATAACAACATCTTCCAATCTTCCATTGTTTTGTTTTGTTTTCCATACCAGGGATCGAATTCAGGACCTAGTGCTTGCCAGGAAAGCACTTATTCCACGGAGCTATCTCCTCTATTTTTCTCACTGAGTCCTTTTTCATTTTTCATCATCAGGCTTAGTGTAACTACCAGAGGCATGCTAAAAACTGTCACTCTCAATTTACTTGGAGGTCAAGGTGAAAAATCTGGCAAAATTCGTGTATCACAGTCAATTGTTATTCAGCAGCCAACATGGCTAAGGGTATCGGCTTTGAGGAAGTAACAGCTGTATTTTGACACACTCCAGATCTCCATGGAAAAGAGACAAATATATGCTATTGTGGGGTGGCAGCTCTTCACAGTAAAGATAGAAACTATTTCAGAAACAAATTCTATTAAAATAAATCTGTGCATAGTGATCTATTGTTCCCTCTTTGTTTTTCTCTTCCTCCCCTTCCTCCTAGTTCATGTCTCCCTGGGGCATAGCAGATTTTTTTTTTTTTTAATTGAGAGTGATTGTTTTGTTTTCTTTAAAGTGTTGTGAGTGAGTAGATTCTGTCATGGCTCAGTGAGTAGAAAACAGAAAAGACCTCAAGTTCTCTACCTCTCTTACCTTCTTCACTCTTGAATCTTTAGTTCATCAAATACTTGGTAGCTCTTCCTCATTCCTATGACTCTCAGATACTTTCTTTTATTTGCTCACTGACTGCACTGAGGTCTGACTGTTGTTTTCTTCTGGCCATTAGAGGGGGAAATAGCTTTCTCCAAAGGCTGATGAATTTGTGTGGAGGGGGGAATTGACTCTTCTCTTGGCATTAGACAATCTTGTATATCTTACTTCATAGGCTGTATTTAGCTCTTCCTGTTTCATTGTGCTTGAGACCCTCTTCCTCTTTAACTTATGCTTACAGTAATGTATCAGGATGAATGAAGATGTTGAATACCATTGCTTTGTCTAATTTAGTCTCACATTTTCATAGACCTGGGTAATACTGGCATCAACTATGCTTCTGGTATAGAAAAATGGGAGAAGCTATTAGGCTCAGAATTCAATTTGAATCCCAGAAACTGCTGTCATAACCCATACTTTGATAATCACACTTCCTTAGTTTTTCCAATATCTTATTATGGTGGCACTACATACATTATTGATGCATCAAAATATATGATACAATTTTCATTCTCACTAGACTGAAACCTATTCCAAAGCAGAGCCAGGGCCTTGCTATTTCTTTGTGGTCCTGTCTTAAGTGCCACATTGTTACAACAAATCAAGTGCTCTGTAGCTTTATGATGATAGTAATGGCCATCATCATTACTACCTTTTTTCTGTCTTGTGTGAAGTACTTCATATGTGGAGTGCGTTTTCTGATCCTTTATTGCCTTTTTCTATATTTCTCTGTATTCATCCATATTTTTCTGTAAATTGAGTCAAGTAGATCTACAAACAAGGTCACTGAAGCATAGGGTAATAATTGTTGTTACAGTAAAGGCTGATCACCATCGTTGTATCAGCTAGCATTTGATGAGAAGTTGATGGTAGAAAATCATGTGCCATTTTGATATGACCAGAACATCCACCTTGTGGTATTTACATATATTTGAGATATTAAAGGCAAGTCCAGCTATCTGAGCATCTTAGTGTACCTCTCAGGCACCAGTCCTGGCACATAGATGCCACTCTAATGGAACAAGCAAGAGATAGCCATTTTGTGACTTTGAATTTGGTTTGGCTTATAAAATCATAGCTATGAAGCCTTTGTCCTTCAAGACTTACCATCCAAATGAATGTGAGCCAGCACACATGCTCAGATATCTGGACTTGCCTTTAATATCTCAAATATATGTAAATACCACAAGGTGTAGGTTCTGGTCATATCAAAATGGCACATGTTTTTCTACCATTGCTAGTTTTTAAGGTGCGTGGGGGGGGGGGGGTTGAAGGGCCTTCCTGAAAGCATTTACTGTAATATTTATTCCTGTGGTAATCCAGCTCCTACTGTCAGCTAACAACTGCATTAGTTCCAATTGGACTGTGAGACATACAGACCTAAACTTAAATTCCAGATCCCGTGCTACTGACAGCATGAATCTGAGGAAAGATTAGAGCCTAGGTTCACGTGATCCTCAAGACTCCCTTTTCTCCCCAGTTCCCCTTTCTAGAAGAGAAACTGACCATGATAAGTACTTTGAAAGTTTGGAAACGAGAGATCATGAAACAGAAGCATGAGCAAGGGGCTGAGGCACAGTAACTCAAAATTTGTGGGTTTTTTTTGTAGTTATCATTGTATTTTCAACATGAACATATTTTGCAAATGTTCACTTTCCCTGGGATCTTTATTCCAAACTAACTCTTAATAGTAACAGTTTAAACCAATGGAGAATATCAATGATGAGCTCGAGGGTTGTCATTTGTGCCTGGTGGATCTGTACGGAAATTTTAGTGAGTTTGCAAGTTTATAAAACTCCATACCATGCAGTACTCCCTGGAAGTGTTAGGATTTCTGTTTCACCTGTGTGATGTGTGACACACCCAAGCACTACTATTGCTGGTGGTGGAGCTTATCCCATCCAACTCCTACCAACTCTCCATCAAGTAACCAGGGTTATGCTTTCCAAATTAAAGAGGTTACATTCCTAGGTACCAAGTGGAAGATTTATTTAACTTAAAGACACATATACTTTGATTCAAGTGGGGCAGTTGAACTTAAATTTTACCTTTTTCCCTAGTAGGGTATTGTGGATAGGGTACTGCAGGGTATATGAGTATTGTGCATAATATCTATCTATCTATCTATCTATCTATCTATCTGTCTGTCTGTCTGTCTGTCTGTCTGTCTGTCTGTCTGTGTGTATATTAGGATTAGAGAATGCAAGTTAAAAAGTGTTTTATTATTTTGGACGAATAAATTCTGTGTTTGATGAGCTTTTTGAGTCTGTGCAAATGACCTATGTTGTATAAGGCTTCATGAAAATGGGAAAGTTAGTAGTTGTATTTCCCACATCAAACTTCCCTCTCCCAGAACCTTCTTGCCTTTATTTTTGGTTAGCTTTATAACATTAAATAAACTCACCATCAATGGCTTTGGTTTTGCATAGCCATCTCCCCATCATGCTCCATACACCACCTGTAGGTTTCATGTGAGCAAATTCAGCCAGACATGAATCAAAAATGTTACATAGTCACTGATTTGTGCTATAAAATTAGGCCTACATTTGCACACTTAACAATCAGTACAGTCACTGGTTACATAGCATTTCCATTGTATTAGGTATTATATATAATGTATGGATTTAAAATAGAGGGAGAAGATAGGTGAATATTCCCCTATTTTATATAAAGGAGTTATACAAGGGATCATATAGCCAGCCAATCTCCACCAGAGGTGGAAGGATGACTACATTTGTGTCAAGCAGTCTAAATGAAGTTGTGTTACTCTGCTGTGTAAATGTAAGGACCAGGATGTTTTAGGGCAGGCAGAGATGGGTACTGAGCTCCAAAATCATTGACCCTGCAAATACTTATTTTCCCTTTGTGCTTTTTCCTAGAAGAGACACCTGAGAGTTCTATTGTGGAACAAGACTTTGGTAAGTGATAGTATTAGCACTGAACTAGATGCAAGATCTTATAGCTTAATTCTATCATTAACAAATAGAAAATCTAGAAACTTCTCTCAAAATCTAGGAATACCTAAGCATTTACTAAGTAAAAGAAATGATGTCTGGAGGTTTGTCAGGCTCTGCTTTGAAAGGCACACTTCTTGTTCTTGAAAGTATTCCCTTGCTTTGGAGTTTTAAAAGAACTGCCTAGGTAGAACATCATGTGGCTGCTGGTGGTTTTATTATTTCTTTCACTCCTTACATTTCTCGTGCTTCCATCTTTCCATCTCATGATACACACAAGTCTTGTTCCAATATCCTTCTGAAAAATCTCTCCACTCGGGCTTTCCTGACACTATTTCATTCAGCCTTGTTTGCCAAGCTCTCTCCAGAGCTGGCCCATGTGGTCCTGGGAAACCCTAGGAGTTAAAGATGCAGATGCTCCACCCCTGCCCCAGGCTTGCTAAGGCAGAACCTGAATTTTCACAAGTTTCTCTAGTTTCTCAGGTGGCTCATGCACAAATGGAAGTCTGAGCCACACTGTCTTCTACAGTTTCTCAGCCTTTGTGTACTCTTCTTGCCTGGAGATTCACAAACACGGACTTGTATGCCTTGACATTCAGTTTTATCAGATCCCAAACCCTCCACTGAAAGGTGGTGAGTGTTGTATATGTGGTGAGAATGTGAAAGATCTACTAACAAATTTGAAATGTGCAGTGCAATACTACGAGCCAAGGTGAAAGAACTGCTACATTAATCAACTTGTCTGACTCTTTTATAGTGCCTTCCCCCTCTGTCCAGTTTCTAATGTATACACTCTGATTGTTGAAGCACTTGCGGGATGCATTTTCTCTTTCTAACTCTCCTTCTGGCTTCATATGCTTAATACCATAGACATGATCTTAGCTCCTAAGTTGGTATCTGCAGCCTGACTTCTCTCTCTTGCTCCCAACTTTGTTGCCTTGTGTCCTACCACATCTCCTCTGTGCCTGTGTTCTATCTTTGAAAAGGTGTCACGTGTAACAGCCTACATCCTTTCAGCCTTTGTCATTTTTTTCTGTGGACCTCTGCGATGGCATCTGACCTGCTTTCTGTTCTGTAGCTGGTGCCTTTTGCTGCAGAGCCACCAGGAGACTCCAGCTACAGTTCCTGTTCTTGGGTCATTAGGTGAGCTGAACACACAGCCACCTGCTATGTGGAGGTCAAGTACTGGTGACTGCATATTTCCTGTGTAATCAGTGGATATATCATTTACTAACTTAATGTTAGTATGTTATTACATAAATGTGAGATTCACACAAGCAAATAAATGAACCTGCTAGACAAGGTTGCTGTCATGTATATTGGCTAATTTGACTTCACAGTTTGATTAGAACATTTCAACTCAATTTAAATATAAAGATTTTGTAATTCTGCTTATAAGTACACTATTTTATTCAGCCATACACCATATATTATGAATTTCATTCAGTAAAAAATTTAAGGGGTATTTTTGAGTAAATCATTCATTCATTTGATTCCTTAATTTTAAGGATAATAATGTTAAACTATGCTTTTAACTTTTATTCTACTATCCTTATTGTAACTGTACTACAGTGTGTATTATATCAGTAATGAAGAGGTGCTGCCTTGCGATTCATCGATGTCCTCTGAGCATGCGTGGAATTTAAATTACTTTCGGTCATATTTCACACTAAACAATTTTTCCAATATCAAGTTTAATAAGAAGATACTTCTCTTTTACCAGTTTTGGTCAATAAATATTACTATGAGAAGTTTTAGCTAGTGGTCATTTTATTTTCCCTTAGTTATGTTTCCAAAATTTAAATTTCTTCCTAAGTCAAATTTTGCTGTTTTTGATCACCAGTAATGTGATTCTTCTAAGTGTCCTGAATATTTCTTGATTTAGTTTAAAAAAGAACTGCAGAATTATTATTATTTTTTCTTATATCCTTAGTGTTCATTTCATTTTCTCATGGTAACATTCAGCTAATCCTATTTATCATTAAGTTGTATTTTTATTGAATATTCTCATTGTCAAAATGCCAAGGTTAAAATATTCCATCATTTTAGCTATTCATTATTTTCTTCTCTCAATCATGATATCAGTGTCAGCCAGAGCTGTCACCATTGAAAATTCTTGCTTAATAGACTTGACTGCACATGAAAACTGAGTAGGCCTAGAGACAGCTCCAGGAACAAATGTAAATTTAAGGGAGAAGAACACATTTCTTTTGGCAAAGCATCTTGCGTGACTCTGGCCCGCACCTCACTGGGGAGCAGCTCTTTTCTTGCCTCTCAGCTCCTGTACCCCATGGCACCCCAAGCTGGCTTCCTTTCTCAAGTACGTTGGACTGTCTATGGGCTCCAAATACTGCAATCAAATTTTCACTTATCTGTGTAAGAAAGAGTCTTTAGAAGCTAAGCAAATAACAAAAAGTGATTTTCTTACAACTAGCTCCTTCATTTTAGTTTTAGGTAGGTTAGTTTAAGTTACTGAAATGTGTGTATCTCTCTCTCTCTCTCTCTCTCTCTCTCTCTCTCTCTCTCTCTCTCTTTTGGCAGAACCAGGGATTGGTCCTTGTGTTTGCCAGGGAAGTGCTTATTCCACTGATCTATCTCCCCAGCCCCTGTATATCTCATTGATTAGTTCCTGAAATAGTTTGGGCGATCTGCCTAACTTCCAAATTATTAAAAACACATAAAGTGGCTACGAGGGTCCTCAGGTGTGTTAAAACGATGACAACCACAATAGTAAAGTAGTTATAGCAGTTACTATGTGTTCAACAGTATTCTTTACTGCAGCTTCCCATTTGCTAAGACATTCCTACCCATTTTATAGATAAGGTGACTGAGGCTGGATATCTTAAGTAACTTAGACAATCAAACACAGTGACAATTTGATACAAATTTCATAAAGCTTTTTGCATAAGGTGTTTTTTTTTGTTTGTTTTTTGTGGTTCTGGGGATCAAACTCAGGACCTTCCACTTGACAGGCAGGCACTTATGCTGCCAAGCTATATCCTCAGCCCCCTGCATGAAGTTTTAAAATAGGCTTTAGATCTCGTTGTTACATGGAGCTTTGAGTCTCTTCCGTAGGTCATGGGTGGAGCTGTAATTATCCACTGACATATCCTTGCTGCACATAGATAGAAGGAGAGCAATTCTGAAGTACTGGCTACCACAGAGTCCATCCTTGTCCTGTGCTTTGTGACTACAAATCCCAGCAGGAAAACAGAAGTGCTTTCTCCACATGAGGCAGCACCCTAGTCCTAGTGCTGCTACTCCCGCCTCTTCAGAATAGGCTTCTGCTTAGTTCTTCCCCGTAGTAACCGACCTGTCAGAAAGAAACTTCTGTAACTGTCAAGCATTTAGTGTGTGCCAGTTACATTTAAGAGTTACAAAATTCCTCCTATGTAATGAGGAAATTACATTTTTCCTCCTCTCTCTGCCGTCTCTCATTCTTGTTTTTCCTACCTTATCCCACTCTGATCCAGAATCAGGCTGCTCTCCTAGGTGACACTTAGCTTCCTACTTGTTCTGTGCAGAAAATCATAGGCTGACTTGGAAATTTTGGTTGGATGTTCTGAATGCAACTTGTGCACAAGTATCTCTACTTGAATTATCTGGTTGCTGTCTCAGGAATTTTACTGCTTCTGTCTCTGAACAGTCTCTGTACGTCTGCTTAGACTGCCCTTTCCCCTCACTGCTTGTGCTATACTCCATCCACTCTGGGTCAGTCTACAGAGCCTACAAAAAGGGCACTGCATGACCTTTTTTTTTAATCTCTATCAGTGGTAGGCATTTGTATTCAGTGCCCATGTATGCAGGACTTATTAAATGCCAGTGTTTGAGGAACAAGGTACACAGTCAATCATCTTTAATTCCTTCCTTTCAGAGAAGAAGTGGATAAAGCTGATAGGTGAAGCACTTATGTAAGCTGCATCACTCATATTCTTAGCGCTGAGCCAGGATCAGACTGGGTTCTAGAACCTGTGCACTTTGGCCCTTACACTTTTTTTTTTTTTTTTTTGTCTTTTTGAGACAGGGTCTCACTATGCAGTTCAGGCTGGCCTTAAGGTCACTTTGTAGCTCAGGCTGGTCTCAAACACAACGATCCTCCTGCCTCAGCCTCCTGAGTGCTGGGATTACAGGCATGCGCCACCAGGCCCAGCTTTTTTCTTCTTTTTTTGGGGGGGTTTACACTTTAACACATTGTGTCCCCCAGCTTAGGCAAGTTGATAGCAAGAATGCCTTATTGTGCAAAATGGGTTCTGACCCTTACCTTGTCTTTCCACTCAGAAACTGAGCTTGTCTCAGTGGTAGCTGCATATCAACCAGATCCCCACCCACTTGTCTCTGCTTCTGTAGTCATGGGTTTGCTTTTGATCATAGTTTGGTTTGTTTTTGTGTGGGGTGGAAACAGAATAAGTAAGTATAAAGTGAAAAGGTCAGGAATACGTCCATCTAAATTCTGTGGGCAAGCTTGTCTCTAGGGATTTACATGCACAAATCCGTGGTCATCTTCTCAAAAGAAATCCATGCTAAGGAAATAAATATGCCTCCCACAGCTCACTCCATCCCAGCAGGTGGAAGACAAAAAGGGCTATGAAAACCAGAATTGTTCTAAGTCAAAGAAATTCCAATAAATTAATCATTAAAGTACACCTCTTTCTAAAGTAGTGACTTCAGATGGAAATAAGTTTATGTTACATCCCACGAGCATAAAAGTTTCATAAAGTCTTCCTTTTCTATCAGGACTGAAAGATAGCCTGTTAATTTTGGGCTGTGATGTTATTTGCTATGTTCTAAACTGAACTTAAAGCCAGAGGATGGATCAGCAAAGAATACAGATTCTACTCATTGGAGGAAGCTCTTGGTTCAGACAGGAACGCTCACAGTGGGAAGTCTACCCTCCAGAAACAACTTTATCTTTGAAACATCGATTAATAACATCTTGCTGGCTGGAAACCTAAGAAACACCTGCACATGTTGCTGTGTTGCTGGTAGGTGAATGCCTAACGCAGCCTGGGAATGTGAGCTGGACGTGAGCAACGAGGCCACCTAACAAAGATTTCAAGTGGAAGCCTGAAAATTTATCTAATTCATCTTTGTTGTTCATTCTTTAATGGTTTAACTTTTAAAAAATATTAGGTCATTTGATTATTGAAAAGTTACTTAGTAACTACTTTAGTTATTGAACAACATCTAATTAAAAATCTGAGAAAAGAAAACATTCTGATGTTCAACTGAGTTTGTATGAAAATCATAATATCTACGATTAGATATTTAAAGTTGTTATATAACAATATACTACCAAAATAAAATATGTACCTTGGCCATGCTATGGAGTATGTCACTTTCTGTGAGTCAGTATCATCCCTTAGCCGTGATACTAAAAAGAGTAACAATTATTCCAGATTTTTCTTCTCCTTCAAGAACTTTTAAGAGTTTGAGTCATTCAGATAAATAAAAATGCAGCAAAGAACCTTATTTTAAAATCTTTCTGATGTACTGAGAGGATTTTTTATGATTGAAAATATTTAAGTGGTTAAAAAATGAATTATTTCTAGCTTTCTGTGGAAATAGTCCTTGAAAGTAAAAATGAGAGATGCATGGCTATAAGCAAAATTTGTCTTGGAAGTTAGCATTACTCGTGAACTTGTACATGCATTAAGTTAATGCTTACACACATAATGGTCCATACTGAAACCTTCATGCTCTAGAATGGATGCGGTTAAGGTAGAAGTTCAGTAAACATGCAAGACATTTTCACAGCTTTATATTCCCTAAGAAGGAGTTCCCTTTAAAAATAATAATTACTTCTTGAAATATGCTTCACAACTAGCAACATTTATTTTGGCCATTCAAAATACCATTATTTTTCTGAATTTGTGAGGGCAATATGGGTATGTGCATGTGTGTGACAGACTAAGAAAGCCACACAGGATTGTATTGTTATGATATCCAACTGGACTCAATGTGCACTCTGCAAACATTTCTTCTAGGAAAAGTTAGTGGGCATCATGTGAGTCACCAGTACCTGCCTCCATTCCCATGCACACTCTATGCCCCTTTTTACCTTTGTCTTACCACCACACCCCACTGCTGGCTTAGCGGGTGACACATCTGCGGCAGTCTCAGGTAACAGGCTTTGCAAACTTTGAGCTCTGGATCCTGAAGCTGTATTTGATCAATTCTAGCTTTTCTGAATCATTTTCAAGGATCAGTCCTGCCACCCATTGATCCCAGGAGCAATGCTACTGAGGGCTTTGTCTTTCTATGCACAAGTAACACAGCCACTGTCTGCAGATTCTAGGCCTGCTTTGTGGACCAAGGCACTGCAGACATCCCCATCTTCTGAGTCTTCACTGAGACATGACTGCATAAGGCCTAATGATAGGCCAGCAAATGACAGCCTGCACTGCAGACTCAATAGAAGCCACACAACTCAGTTATAACTATATCTGACTGGAAACTTAGAAGCAATCCCATTATCCAGGGAACCCAGCATGAAAACATTTTTACTTGCTGAAACTATTCTGTAAAGAATATACATAGCATTTGACTCTTCCATTGGAAGGGAATTCAATGCAAGGCTACCAGAATCAAGAGTTAGAGAAGTAGGATGCCACACAATGCTCTACTGACTGACCCTCAGGAAATGCATCTCTATAAATCACTTGACAAATAATTGAAAGTAGTCATCCTAGCTTGACAGGATTCAAGAGAATATATTTAGTTAACTAAGCAAATAAAAATAGTACATACAGAAGGAACAATCAGCAAATTCAAATAAAGGCCATTTGAAATTAGAGAATTAGAGGAACAAAAAGAAAAAATGAAAGAGTGAATGCAAGACTTATAGGATACCATACATTAAATAAATAAATGCATTATTAATTTTGGAAAGAGAAAGGAAAGTTTATTTTAAAAACGATGGATGAAAATTTTCCAAATCTTGAAAGAAATGCTAAAATCCAGATTTATGAGTCCCCGAAGTTCCCAAGACAGACCGATGAAAAATTCCCTCAGAAATATCTCATTAGAATTATAAAAATCAGATCAAAGAATTTTTAAAGCAGCAGCAGAAATGACTCTTCATATGCAAAGAAATTTTCTGTCAGTGAGTTTCTCAGAAGAAATTTGTCGGCCAGGAGAGATGGTATACTGAAAGAGCTGGAATAAAACAAAGAACAAATACTTGCTTCTAACTGATGTTACCTAGTGAAGCTGTCTTCCAGAAGTGAAGGAGAGATGAAGACATTCTTGAAGAAAATATGAGGGAATTCAGCACTATTACACATGCCTTACAAGAAATTCTGACAGAAGTCATTTAAGTTAAAATATAAGAATATTATATAACAGTATGAGACATACAAAAGTATAAACCTAACTGGTAAAGGTAAATATATGTGAAATTCTGAATACCCTAGTCATTAAATGGTAGTAAAAATTACTTTTACTTCTAGTAGAAAAGTATTGAAAATAACTATAAATATGATAAGTATAATACAATATAAATAAATATTATAATATTTCCCCCACAAATGTGTATGAAAGGAGCACCAAAGAATTTTGAAGTAGCCTGTGGTGACTATAAATTATTTATGTACATGTAAGTCTTATGTCATAGTTATCAAAACACAGACATTGGTTGACACACGAAGTATAACGAGAAAAAAGTAAAAACATTTCACTACAAAATATAGTACCAACAAACCATAGAGGAAGAGAACAAGGTATGAAGAAACAAAGGAAACATCATAAACCAGTGAACAAAATAGCCACCCAAAGTTCTTGCGTGTCAATGTAAATGAATTCATTTTCCAATCAAACTCCATAGAATAGCACAAAGGCTAAACAAAATAAGATCCGACAACGTGCAGTGTACAAAGGCTCCTCTTTGAGCTCACAGCGAGCCTCTAGCATGCTGAGATTACGGATATGGACTGCCACAGCTGGCAAGAGGCTCCCTCTAGAGTCAAGGATACACATAGACTGAAAATTAAGGAATGGGAAAAGATAGGCTATGTAACGAAAGCCAAATGAGAGTCAGAGTCACTATACTAGGATAAAATAGTCTTCCAGACAAATCTGTCACAGATGGTGGATAATTCACATAGAATGATAAAGCAATCATGTCATGAGGAAGCACTAACCTACATACATAAAAAAATTAACAGAACTGAAAGGAGAGCTGGACAGGACTCCAGTAAGGCTACATGACATTAATACTTCACTTTCAAAAATGAATGCATCATCTGGAGAGAAAAGAATTGAAAAACAGTGGTTCAGAGTAATGTTTTAGGCTAAACTGACCAACAATCTTGTGCAGACCATTCCGTACACACAGCAGAACACATAACTGTCGAATTCCTATTACTTTGTTTAGTGAAATTTTGTATCATTTCTAATGCTTCCTTTAAAAACTATTTTGCACTCTTTAAAAAAATGAGAAAGAATATGTTTTACTCACAAAAATACATGCAATACTCTGCAGTATAGATCATGTGTTAGTCATAAAACATATCTTAATTTTTTATATTAAATCACATAGGTATCTAAATATTGAAAAACTCAAAGTGCTCTGGAAATTTTCAGTTTCCACAGTAATACCAGTCAGTTCCCCTAATGAATATCCCTTTATATATTGAAATCTGTATCTGTATTTACTGATTTTATTTCTGTAGAGAACCCTGAAAATTTAGTTGCTTTTTTTTGCTTCTTTACATTTCAATTCCTTTATTTTTTTAATAATTTCATTGAGAAACAGATAGCAAAGAAACAGTTTCAAAACTGATTAGTAGGACAGTTTCAATAATTAATATGTTGCATATTGTTGTCATTGTATAAGTGGTTATTCATTGTATAAGATGCAGACATGATGTCCTGTCCACAAATACTATTAAAACAAATCTTTCTATTCATTGAGTTAAGAGAAAGTAGCTGTATAACTATCCTAACTCAGTTGCTTTTTAAAAGATTAATCAATTCAAAAAAGAGAAAGGACTCAGAGAAAATGATGAAGAAGAGCAAGGACACTGTTATTCGTAACACAAATACAAGAGATTTTAAGAAATCACTAGGAATACATAGTCAAAAAACTGGCGAACAGCATTTATGGATAAATACCTAGAAACATCAAGCCTATTAAGACTGAATCATGAGGAATGGAAAATTTGAACAGACAAGTTATGTGTAAGGAAGTTAAAGCAATAATCAAAAACTTCCAAATTAATATTTAGAAGAAAATCAATATTTATAAGAAATATCAACATTCTGTGGTCATTGCAGCATTATCCACAGTAGCCAAGATACAAAAACAACCAAGCTATGAATAAAGAAAATGTTACTGTATATTTACATATAAATTATATATGTACACATACACACTATATATACACACACACATACACATGAACAAAATGGAATATCATTCAGAATTAAAAAGAAGGAATTCAGTAGAGATTAATCTACATAACATTATGCTAAGTGACACAAGCCAGAGAGAGTGATGGGTGCTGCCTCACCAACTTCTGTGTGGACTCTGAAAGTGTTGAGCATATAGGAGCAGAGAGTAGAATGCTGGATTCCAGGCTGAGGTAGGGTGAAAAGGATGGACAAATGTTGATGAAGGGCCCGAAACACTGCTTATGAGTCCATTCTGGACAACAAGAAGATAATAGAATAGAAGTTCCTGGTTCTAATTCCCTTTATAGAAATCCAGCTAGCGACTTAGTACAGAAAGGCCTGCCTATGGCCACCCCAGTACTTAGGAGTTCAGCCAAGACATTCCTGCATCGAGTACAGAGTCAGAAAACTCCTGCATTACTCCATCATTCTTGCCCCAGGGTGGCATAAAGTCACACAAATGTTTCTCAGAGCCTCCAGCTTCTAGAGTGAGATAAGAGCTGAGGGGAGACATCCAGCTTGCCCAGGCTCTGAGGTCATTTGTAGGAAAAACACTTCCATCTCACCTAACAAAGAATGTTAGGGGTTTTTGTGGGATAAACTACTTTGGGGAAGTCAGAAACAATGAAGATGGGTGAGACTGACAGCATCCAATGTACAGCTCTTGCCGATGGCTTTGCTCCTAAGTGAGAAAACTTAGGAGCAAAGCACAGAACAACAGTTAATAACAGCATTGATCCATAAGAAACACATTTTACGTAGCTACCCAGCTCCATCCCTATCCATCTTGTGCATCCCATTTCAACGCTGTGCTTAAGGCTTCCCCAAGCCGGGGGCCAAGCACATATCTGACAATATCTGCAGAAGGAACATCTGACCTGCCTGACACCAGCAATTGCACCATGACCTCACTTAGCCTCAGCTCTCCGCATCAGGCTTTCCTTGTCTAGGAGGCAAGCACACCTTAAGTTTTGCTTCCCCGTGGTTAATACCAGAATCCTAGGCTTGGTTAGAAAGTGAAAGCTTTACCACCAAAAAATACCTGCAAAGGAAAAAAACAATATATTTCATCAAATGCATAGCCCTTCAGCACAAGGCTATGGAATTGCGATTATAACACCAAAAGAAACTAAAACCATTCCAATAATAAATTCTAAAGAAATGATCTGTGAATTTACTGTCAGGAATTGATAATCATGTTCTTAAAGAAGTTTAGGCAATTTTGAGAATATGTGGATAAGAAATTAATTGAGAGTTAGAAAATCATGAACAAGAGGAGAATTTTCCAGTGGAAATAAAATATGTAAATCCCAGAGGAAAAAAAACACAATAATTAGACTTAAAATTTTCATAGAAAGCATCACAGTTTGACCAATCAGAAAAAAAATCTATTGAACAGGATACTTACAATTGCTCAATTAGCCCAAAAAGAACCAAGAGTTTTTCTGAGGATTGCGGTACGTCACCAACAGAACTATACTCCATAAAGCAAGTATTCACAGTGAGAGGAAGAAGACAGATGGCCCATAAAGCATGTTTAAGGAACTAATAAATAAAAATATCCAAAATCTGGGTAAGGTGCCAGTGTGTAGGTATGGACGATCCAAAATCACCTAGTTAAGTTTCACCCACAAGCAGCAAACTGTCTGAAAAGAAAATTAAGGGAACAATCGCATCTGCATGAACAACAAAATTAAACAATTAGATTCAGATCTAATCTCAAAAGTCAAAGTTTTACATAACACCATAAAAATTGCTAAAGGAAATTAACGAACATACGCAAAATGAGGAGACAATCCCTTGGCATTGGATTGAGAGTGCCAATGCTGCGAAAATTTTTCTGCCACCCTCAGTAATGCACCTAACCAACCTCTACCAAAACTCCAATGTTGTTTGTCACAGAAATGCAAAATAATTTTTAAATTTATAGAAACCACAAAAATCCTTAGTGTAATTTTCTGCTTAACAGAAAACTTACAGTGAAAGAAAAAGAGAAAACAAAAATATCCAGGCACATTACCATTAACATAATATAAAAAGCATGATACCTGCTCTTCAGGTTCTTAAATGAGTGTTCTAGAAAAGGCATTATTTTTGTTATCACTGGAGGTGGCAGTGCTGGGTGTGTCACTGTCCCTAAGGTCTTCAGTGGGACTAGATAGTGGTAAAGAAAGACAGCATTGTGAATGGTCCTGAGCCCCTTAGGCCAAGGCTAATTAATATACATGTATGTCTCTTTGAAGGCAAACACTTAAATTTACAGAAAGCTTTTAGAATCAGGGAATACTTTTGTATATCTGTTATATGTTTCAAGCTGTTTTATTATCACTGAATCAAAAATTTTAAAAATTGTAAATAATTATTCCATAAGATGAGGTTCATGCATTTGAGAAGAAAAAAAATTCTCTCTTACCAGTCTAGTGTAGCTTAGGTGCAGACTGCTAATGAAGTATTAAGTAGGGATGGGAACACCCTACCCTCTTGCTCTCTCACCCCACTCATGGACTCACACACAACAGTTGCTGGCCCTGCAAGCTCCATTTATGGTAAGTGCCCTGGACAGGTACTCTGCTTTCTTCGTGATATTCCTAATGTATCTGTCCAGTGTTTAGTATGACTGGGCACACAGTGATGACAGCACCATTGCAGTTGCCTACAGCCCTCAGCACAGCAGCATGCCATACAGATTCAAAGCCTTGGGACAGTAGACTATCACATAACCAGGATACGTCCAGCCTGTGACATCCAGGCCTATGAGAGCTACTCTACAGTGTTCACACAATGACAAATTCCCCTAGTGATGCATTTGCAAGAAGGTACCCTACTGCTCTGCAGTGTATGACTGAGTATAATAAAGTGACTGTCAGCAAGAATATATAGAATTCACATTAAGCATAAGACACACCGAGCACTGGACAGAATAGAAACTCCAGAAATAAACTCCTGTGTGTACAGCCAAATAGTTCTCAACAAAGTTGCAAAGAACACTATGGAGAAAGGACAGTCTCCTAAATAAATTGTTTTGGTAAATTTGGATATCCAAATTCAGCAGAATGAAACTGGGCTTTATATCACTTCATATGTAGAAGCTAACTTACAGTGAAATAAAAAGGTGTGGGACTATAAAACTAAGAGAAGCCCTCACAGCCCTTATCTGGACAATTATTATTTTATAAAGGAAGATTTGTGCTAATATTTTTTTATTATTTTTAATGTATTTTTAGTACAGGATCTATAGGGTCTCACTACACAGATCAGACTTGTAGTGATCCTCTTGTTTTCAGCCTTTCAAGCACTGGGATTACAGGCGTGTGCCAATATTCCCAGTGTCAATCGCTATCTCAGTGTGCTCCAGGGTCAGGACCAACACGGCAGGCTGGAGATCGAACCCCTGGCCCCTGCATCTGCCTAAGCAGGCACTTTAATCCACGGAGCTATCTGGCTTGCCCTTATGGACAATTATTTTTTAGGTATGATCCTAAGAAACCAAACTAAACAAAACAAAAGCCCAATAACAATATAAAGCCCAGAATAGACAAAAAGCATTGGATCAATCTGAAAAGGCTCTGTATAGCAAAGGAAGCAAGTAATAAAGTGAAGGGTGCTACTAAGTGGAACAAAACATTTCAAAGTGTGTAATGATACGAGATTATTACACAAAATTTTAAGGAAATCAAACATCTCAGTAGGAAGAAAACAAGTAGCCCAACTTTAAAAAATGAACAGAAGACCTGTGCAAGTGTTTCTTAAAAGATGACACACAAATGCTTTCAAGCTGTATGGCACAAACGCTGAACATCCCTGATCGCTGGGAGAATGCACATGAAAAATAGCAGTGAGATGTCACCTAATACCACTTGGCTGTCATCAAAAACATGGAAGATTAATGATGGCAAGGATACATGACCAAAGAATGCTGTATATGATTGGTTGGTGTATAAATTGATACCACCATGCTTGAAAACAATGTGGAGATTTCTCTATAAATGTAGTATATTATCTAGCAACCCCGCATCTGGTCACATATCCAGAGGAACTGGATTTAATGTGCTGAAAGGTCATGTACACTTCCATGTTCCTTGCAGGCTTATTCATAACGACCATGACATGAAATCACACCAAGGGTCCTTCAGCTGACCAATAGGGCAGAAGAATATGGTGCATACAGTGGGATGAATACATTTCGTCTTTTAAGACAAGGAAATACTGTCAATTGCAACAACACAGATGAGCCTGAAAAGCTTTATCATAAGTGCAGGAATCTAGCAAGAGAAAGCGTAATGCCGTATGACGTCACTCATATGCGCAATCTCAAAAAGTCAGATTTGAATTAGGAAGGAGAATTGTGACTGGCAGTGGCTGAGGGGGAAGCCGAGCAGAGTGAGAACAGGGCAACGCTGGTCAGAGGTACGAGGCTCTGGGTAGACAGGAGAAATCAGTTATGATCTCTTCCACGGCAGGGTAATATTGTTAATAGTAAAGTATTTCAAAGCAGCTAAGAGTTAATTTTAAATATCCGGTCATAGAAAAAGATAAGTAAATCAGGGATGGATATGTTCTTTAGCCTATTTCAGGCATCACACACTGTATTCATGTTAAAACATCTCGTTTCCCCCATAAATGTATATAATTACGATTGCTGAGCTTACCATGACATCCTTTAAAATAAACTCCATTTCAAAATATGAATCAACTGTGGAGACATGAAGTAGAACATCATGACTTCAGTCAATGATACTCTGTCACATACTTAAAGCTTACTAAGGGAACAGATCATTAAGTGGCCTCTAAAGAGAAAAAATGGCCAGCTGTGAAGCGATATTTAGTTTGCTTATGGCAACAGTTTTGAAGTGTATATATGCCCTCCCAAGTGGTGAAATTACAGCAGTGTACCACCACACCCAGCCTATCTACTTTGTTTATTTATTAATTAATTTGTTTGTTTGTTTGTTTGTTTTGTGGCCGGCTCAGCCTGCCCTGGGGTCCAGGCTGGTGCGGCATGTGGTACCAGGGTCGATCCGTGGTCCCTGCAGTTGCCTGAGCGATCCGTGGTCCCTGCAGTTGCCTGAGCTTGCCTAAGCAGGTGCTTCCGACAGCTGAGCTATCTTGCTGGCCCAGCCTATCTACTTTAAATACATAAAATCATATTTGCCATTCAGTAAACCTGGAAAATTTCAAAATAATAATGGAGTGTAGAACTTGGGTTTTACTATAACAAACATATTAAATTGAGTCTTAGATATGTAAAATGTGGCATTAGCATAATAATAGCTAAAGATAATTTTAATCCACCAAGAATGGCACAAATACTGATGAAGCCTTCCTGACGCATCCCTTTTCCCTGCGCTTCACATATTTACCTTATCTTGATTTATATCTCTTTAACCATTTTTTTCTAAAGTATCTGCTCCAGAACCTTGACTATTTAACATTGTTAGCCTGTTTTTCTGTATTGCTATAGGACTATGGTGGTGGGGTGTGTGTGTGTGTGTGTGTGTGTGTGTGTGTGTGTGTGTGTGTAAGACATGAAGTGCAGAGCTCAAAACCTCAGTGCAAAAGCTATATTAAATTTTAAGATATGTTAATTTCTAAAATTTGTTAAATTCTGGGACAGGTTTTCTAAACGTAATATGCAGCGTGACTAACTGACTAATATTTGTTTTTCCAGTGAGATCTGAGGGCAAACTTGGAGTCCAATCAGGAACAAAGGCACAAGTGACTGCTGTGAGCAAGTTTTAGACTGCAGCTAGCTGGATGGCCTTCTTTACCCGCCCCCTCCCCATCCGCCCCCCACCCCCACCCCCACCCCCACCCCGTGAGCTGCACTGTTTCTGTGATTCCTCAGGTTTCCGCATCCCAAGCTTTCCTTCGTCCAGCACAGGGCCCACGCTGTCAGCGTCACTGCTGCCTTGAGAGTTATGGTGATATTGTCATTCTCACTTCGCTGGGCATTATTCCCATGCAGAGTTGGGGTTTGCTATTTCTTGTGGCTCTAGTGTCACATTGTTGTAATTGAGCCAGGCCCCAAGAGCATTGAATGAATGTGAGAGAACAACATAGATCTATTTTTCTTTAAAATAGTAAGTTAATATGACAAGTACCATTTCTCAAACTCATTCACCTAAAACATACTGAAAAACCAGTTATGTTGGTTTTTCAGAAAATGATTTTAAGTGTGTGCCTCCACATGTGGCGATCGCATTTTGTTTACAGCCCATCTTCCTTTCCTTTTTTTCTCCAGCCACACATCATTTGGTGCATTCTGGAGGCAGACAGGGAGTTAGCTGGCACCACTCTTCCAGGGAAGCACAGCACTGACTCTGGGCTAAGGGGACGAATGCCCAGAGACATGGGTCTAGGGTGTCCCTGAGCATAGCTGGAGATGGTACCCACCTGGCTTCATTCAGTGAGCTCTCTGTGAGCACAAAGAAATTGGTAGTTCTGCTGTTTTTATATCACAACTGAAGCAAAAAGTGGTGTGTGTTGGAAATAGGACTTGTCTTCTAACTGGGCTTAGCAGTAATCTAATTGCATTGGGAATTCCAAGAGGTATACTTATTGCCATGCTCACCTTCTGATTTACTTCCTCTGCTGTCACTGGTTACCTGGATGTAGTTTTGAAGAAGTTGTGCCTTAAGTTTCTCTCTTATGTCTTTCAAAATGTAGTAAACAGAAATCTGAACAGGTTATGGAAATCATTTTAAATTGTTCACTTAGTTTACTCACACAATAACTTTCACAAAGATGTCAAACATTTTAGTAAAAGTACTTGACGTGGAATAAATAGTATCTGAATTTCTAGAACAGGGATGAGTTCATAGGAGACAGCATTGGAACAGAGGAGCAGCACTGAGCACATGGGAGTTGGGGAACCCTGGCGTCATCCCGTTCCCTCCTCTGGGCAACCTGAGAACACAGCTCCATCCCACTCAACCAGGAGGAAACAGCTGCAGAAACCAGCCTAGGTCCCCTCCAGAGGGACAGGCATTGCTGGGGCAGGTCCTGCTGACCCCAGGAAGACTGGGTAGAAGGTGAAGGAAGGCTAGCTTGTCTGTCCAAAGAAATTATTGTTTTCAGGCTATAAATTTTTAGACAGGTGTGCACTGTTCCTAATTGCTAAAAAGTGTCCAACTTTGTTTCTTCTGTAACTACCATGCTGCTTTATGATGCCACAGCCCTAGCTGTCTGCAGTGATGCACAAGTGGAACTCATCTGCTGGTCCCATTTCTGTTGCTTGTCTCTGTGTTTTTACATTTTTCTGCCTTTATTTTCTATAAATAGTGCCAACTAGAACCACAAAAAAGATTACTAATGCATATGATAATTCTTTTTGTTTTGTTTTTACTTGCTGAACACAAGCCCTAGAATTCTGTTATCCTTTCTGGATTTCTCTGCAGTTCTTTTTGTGAACAACAAATTGTTTAATTTTCAATTTTTTCTATTCCCCTCTTTCTACTTCCTCACCTCTCTTCTGTCTCTCTCTGTCCTCTGTCTCTCTTCTCTCTCTTTCTGTCTCTCTCTTCTCTCTTTTCTCTTCTCTCTCTCTGTGTCTGTCTGCCT
>PVKA01030608.1:0-27145 GCA_004027165.1 Ctenomys sociabilis | reverse complement strand
TACAGATGGCTGACACAGACAAATGATCTATAGAGTGAGGTACAGGATTACAAGATAAACCCTGAGGGAACCTGACTGACCTCATCAGATATAAAAGCTACATCTTTTGTTATGTAGGTCTTGCTTTATCTCGGTCCTAACCATCTAGCAGAAAAGTATAAAAATGAGGTATATAGCATGGGGCCATAATAATAAGTTGAGCTGTAAATGGCTATGGTCAACAACTTCTTCAGTTAACTCACTAGTATTGTGGACTGCTGGACTGTGTTTGATTGTGTTGCCGAGTTCAGGCACTTATAATGGTTTAATGACAATGGAGTGCTCATCTTTGACAGGTCTAGACAAAAAAAAAAAAAAAAGGTGGATACAAAGGAAGAACCATGATGTGTGTGTATAAACAGTATAGTTAGGATAAATATGCAGTGCTGCTGCATAATTCTATGAGAGGCAAGATTTGCACTGGTAGTAGTTGGACAGGATATTATGTCAGCTTCTAGTACTATGGACAACCACTAGGAAGATAACAAGGTAGAAAGTATTAATTATTGAAATTGTGCTATAATTCAGCTTTAAAAAAAAATAAGTATACAGCTGCATTCTCTTAATTCATTGATTAGAGACATCTGTTATAATAGTGTCTGTAAGTAGAATATCATATATGCACCTTGTACGATAACAAACCATTACAAAAACAATTTGCAATGTGTTAAATATTGAATGTGTCCTGTTAATTTGATTTGAGACTGTCTCATTGCTATTTGTTCTCCAATAAAAAATAACAAGACACAAATTTATTTGTGTGTTGTTATTTTCTTTATATGTTTAAATGGCCTTGCATTTATTTGTGTCTTGTTATTTTCTTTATATGTTTCTTTATATCTTGTGTTCATGGAATGGAAGAATTTCTATTGCTAAGATCTCGACACTACCAAAAGTAGTTAACAGATACAATGCAATCCCCAACAAAACTTCAATGACATTTTTCAAAGAAATATAGAAGTACCCTAAAACTCACAGTGAATCATACCAATCCTCAAATAGCTAAAGCAATCCTAAGCAAAAAAAAAAAAAAAAAAAGATCAAAGCTGGAGGCATCATACATGACTTAATCTCAGAACCTACTATAAAACTACAATAATCAAGTCAGCATGCTCACTGCACAAACATAGACTGAGAGACCATGAAAGCAGGTAGAGAGCCCAAAAGCAACTCCTCACAGCCATAGTCAACTGATCTTTAACCAAAATACTAAGAACATGTATTTTTCCAGTAAGCAGTATTGGGAAGAAAGGAATAATGAAATTAGATCCTTATTTACCCCATACACAATAATCAGCTCAAATGGATTTAAACTATAAGATTCCTAGAAGAACGTACATGTTTAGAGGAAAATCATCTTGACATTGGGCTTGGCAAAGATATTTGGATGTGGCTTCAAAATCATAAGCTGTGAAGGCATAAAGAGACAAAGAGGATTACATCAAACTGAAAAGCTTCTGGAAGCTAAAGAAAAAAGTAACAGAATAGAAGAAGATATATATGCATGCCATACATCTGATAAAGGATTAGTATCCAAAATATATAAAGAACCCAAATAGAAGAATACCAACAAAATAAGAAACTAAATTTAAAATGGACAAAGGATCGGTATGGATTCTTCTCAAAAGGCACGTAAATGGCTAAGAGGTCGAGGAAAATGTTCAGTATCAGTAATCATCAGAAAAATGCAAAATTAAAATCAAAGTAAGAGGTCACCTCACACCTGTCAGGATGATTTTCATCAAAAAGACAAGAAATCTTAGGAAAGAGAAAGGATAAGTCTAGGCAATGATTCAGAGTAAAGGTGACCTCTGTGCATCATAAATAAGATAAATTAGCACAACCATTATGGAAAACAATGAGGAGTTTCCTTAAAAACTTAAAAAAGGGAGTGTCTCTAGTTGCTCTTCTCTCATTGTTGGGACAAATACCTGACACCCAAAGTGAAGGAAGGAAAGGTTTATTTAGCTCACAGTTGGTGGAGGTTTCAGTCCACACTCAGCTGGCTCCAAGGCAGAGGGGCACATGGCATCGAGAAGCCATTCATGGCAGTGGCAAAAGGCAGAGAGAGAAGGGGTTGGCAGCACCTCAGGCAGCTAGCTAGCCTCTCTTCCCTCTTCACATTGTAGTGCAGATTACGCGCCCCAGGGCCAGGGTGCAGCGCTCACACCTGCAATGCCAGCATTGGATCAAGAATTAGTCCCTAACTCCAGAAGCCGCCCGGTGACTGCGTGAGGCTTTGGAGGGAAAACTAGACACAAACCGTAACAGAGAGTTATGATATGATCTAGCAATCCAAATACCGCATATATAGCCCAAGGACATGGAATCAACACAGATGAGATGCTGAGCCAACCTAAGCATCCAGCCATGGATGGATAAAGAACATGTATACATGGACAATGGAATACTACTCTAAAGAGAGAAACTCCTGTCGTTTGTAACATATATGAGCATGAAAGACACTATGCTAAGTGAATTAATCCAGAAACAAAATTACTACATGATCACACTTTTGTTTTTTGTGGTACTGGCGATTGAACTCAGGGCCTTGCACTTACCAGGCAGGAGCTTATTGTACTGAGCTATTTCCCCAGCCCCTGTGATCACATTTATATGTAAAATTTGAAGAAAAAAAAAGTGAACTCATAAAAACAGAATAAAATGATGGTAACCAGAGGCAAAGGGTTTGGAGGAGCTTGGGAAGGTGTTAGTCAAAGAGCATAAATTTGTATGTATCTCAGTCTAGAGATCCATTGTAGGATGAACATAGTAAATAATAATGCACCCTGCACTCAAAATTGCTAAGTGAATAGATAAAATTATGTGTGGTGATGAATATGCTAATTAGTCTGACTTAATCATTCAACAAAGTATATATATTAAAATTGTAATATACTCCATAAATATACACAATAAAAATTATAGAATTTTACAGAGCAACAAACAAAGCTTATAAGAGACATACACTGTATTCCTATATTAGAGCATTTCATTTTTTAAAATTTATTTTATTTGTTTATTTTTAGGGGTATTGAAGATTGAACTCAGGATCTTGCACCTGCCAGGCAAGCACTTATTCCACCGATTTATCTCCCCGGCCCTGCTTCAGTTTTTTAAATGCTAGTATTGGGCTCAGAACATACTTAGGTGGTCTAAATGCTTGCCTGCCAAACACAAGGATCCTAGTTTGATCCCCCATACTGCATGCCCTGCCAGCCCCAGAACCCCACGAGCACTGTGCCAACCCTGAAACTGGGCATGGTAGTGCACACCTGTAATCCCAGTGCTAGGGAGGATGAGACAGGAGGGTCACTGCCAGTCCAAGCTGCGTAGCAGGACTCTACCAAATAAATAAATCAACGAATTTAAATGAATAACTAAATGCTAGTGTTCTAATCAGCCACTTTCCTATTAAGACTGAAAGATTACTATAGGTTATCTTTTCCCTCCAGCATTCATTTCCTTCAGTCTGGCCCCCAGGAGCGTCCATCTTTGGTAGCCAGCTGTCCTGTACAGGTGCACAAGCAGCAGGGTAGGCCTGAGCCCACCAGCTCGGCCTGGGCAATCTCACTTGGCAGCAATGGAAGCCAAGGTCCACGCAGCCGGCCAAGCAGACGCGCAGAAGGAGGGCGGCAGGGTGAGGAGGCTGCTCCAGAGTCTGGTGCCAGTGATCATTTGCTGTGTGACTTACTATGACCTCACCAAGACCCCCTCCATCATCTGTCAAACTGACAACCACAACTCTAGCTATTCACGGGATTGATCTCAGCAGTGGCTGAGAATCTGATTGACAGTTGATTGGCAAATGAAAACTTATGACTTATAAATTGGGGCAAATAAATTCCAGCATACTCTATCATAATCATAGAACTCAAGAAATTTGTCTTTTGTTCTTTATCCTCCTTAAAATGCAAAACTGATGTAGTGAATGGCATGTAGTCCCAAAAGATAGATCCACCCAGAACCTGCCAATGTGACATCATTTGGATAAAGGATTGTTTTGAGTGTAACTGAGTCTTGACTTGTGATCCTCCTGAATCATCCGGGTAGCCTCTAACTCCTCTAACAGCAAGATATAGATATGCACAATCAAGGTGAGATAGACACCCATGCTCACCCTAGGCTCGTGGCTACCAGTCAACGATGGCTGGGCCCCTGGAAGCCAGGAGCTGGGTATGCAACAGATGGTCCCTTAGGGCCTCCAGGGCAATCAACTCTGCTAACATGTTGGTCTCCAGTACTATGGTAGAATAAACACATGTTGTTTTTGAAACCACCCAGTTTAGTAATGTGGCATGGTAATCACCTGCCAGGAACACAAATGGAAAAGTGGATGGCAACCAAAGCTGAGGTGGAGGCTTAAAATGGGACAGAAAGGGCCAGCCAAAGAGCTCAGAGGATTAAAGCACCTGCAAGCAGGAACAGGGGCCAGGGGTTTGATCCCTGGCTCTGCTGTGCCGGCCCCGCCCTTGGGGCGTGCTGAGATTGCAATTGAGCCTGGGCGTGGTGGCGCACGCCTGTAATCCCAGCTCTTGGGAGGCCATAAACAGGCGGTTCACCACAAGTTCGATCTAGTAGTGAGACACTGAACACCCTGTAGACCCTTCCTTAAAATACAAAAAAAAAGGTGGGGGGCAGACACAAGGCAGCCGTAACACTTAATTTGGAAATCCTGCAGTGGTATGGTGGGGAGAAAGGACTTGATATTTAACAAAGGGTCTATGCAACAGACCAACAGACAAAAAGCGTGCACTGTGCAGAAGTGCTTGCTGGGCTGAGTAAGCAAAAAGGACCAGTTGTGCGCTTGAGTCCAAATCCCGAAGCATAGGTGCTCTGAGGGTTTGGATTCGCAGTCAGACATCCTCCTACCGCCTCAGCCACCTGAGTTCTCAGAGTGAGCAGTGATGCACATCCAGATCCAGATCCAGGCAGGTGGCAGCCCAGGAGCGGCCACAGGGAGACTCTCCGGGTGCTGCACCCAAAAGAGGAAAGAAGAGCATCAAAACACAAAACCGCTCTCATTCTTGCCCACTTCTTAAAAACTTGGTGTGTGTGTGTGTGTGTGTGTGTGTGTGTGTGTGTGTAGAACTTGCATTGAAACAATGCTTATTAAGCACACATTTCCTCTGTAAGGTACACCACAGCCCTCCTGTTGTTTTTTAAACAACAAAACTACCAATAAAAACACAAATATAGCCAGTCCTGCTGACATTCCCCTATGACACTCTAGCACTCAGAGAGGCTGAGGCAGGAGGGTCATGAGTTCAAGCCCTGCCTGGGCAACTTAGCAAGTTAACAAAATCCTTTCTCAAAGTAAAAAATAACAAAGGGTTAGGGACGTAGCTCAGAGTGAAGGCCCTGATTCAAACCCAGCATAACTCCCCACACACACAAAAAAAATAAACCAAGCCATACACAAAATGTGAAAATCATGCCATTAAGTAGAAGGTGAGGAGGACTTTGTTTATGGCAGGGACCACAGTGTCACCTGCTGTCCCCAGGTGAGCACACACATGGCAGCTCACCGAGCTCTGTGCACACACGCGGGCTGTGTGTGCCAGCTGCTCCTACTGTGTGCCTACGACTGTCTGTATTCTCCACATTGCTGTGTCTCTGGCCACCCAAAAAACAAGTATTTCTGGGAGTATGGTGTCACCATGGAAACGTAGCCCCAAAAGGCACAGGCCCAAGATGCCTTGAGGAAAGGAGCCCCTCCATGCATGGGGTGAGCGCTACCAGAGGACACCAATTTGGTTTTTGGAAAATGCGTTGTTTAGCCTCAGCCTAACTACAGCAAGACACAGGCACAGATGCTGGGAGGGTAAATCCACTCTCTGTACTCAGGCAGCCAAGAGTCGGCTCCAGCCCATCTCATGAGGTGACAGGGCAGGTACAGCCCGGACGGTGATGGCAACCTTTTTCCTGTGTTGGAAAACACTAGTCAGGAAACATAACCCGGGAACCAGGGCCTGACGCATGTCCTAGCTACTGCTGAGCTTCCCTAAGAAGCCTGGGTTCGTTGAGCACTTAAAAGAGAAACCTTAACTGCAAGCCTCTTAAAATGTAAGGAATTGCAACATTTCTGAGGAGAATCAAGTTAGGCATAGCGCTTAGAGAAACGTGCCAAGGAGGGCTGGGGACGCGGCTCAGCGGTAGAGCTCTTGCCTAAGTTCGACCCCCAAAAAAGAAAAGCTATTGCCAAGGATGCAGGGACATAGGAATCTATCTGCACATTTGATCTGCCAGTCCCTGTGTGGGAGCATTTGTAAATGAGGAGTTAAATTAATGGGTTATTCCCTGAGAAAATGCTAAGGAGGTGAGTTTGCATTGTATGTAAGGCTCAAGGAGAGCTCAGAGGGGAAAGAATATTTAACCTGTCTGCAGAGCAGGTACCTCCTCTAAGGGAGCTCTTCCAACTCATTTGAGACACAGCCCACACAAGTATGCAATAAACTACATACAAGTCTATCTATTTGTCTATCTACTCACATTATTTGTAAATCCTACACAGTTCTAAAAATAGCAGTCTTCACTGGTCCTTCTTACTCTGGAACTTTGACAAGTACCATTGGGTTAAACCTGTTATCGATCAAGCTGGACAGCAGGCACACACACGCACAAGCCCTGCTTCCTCCTGCTGTTGCTCAGATGACAGAGTGGGCCAGAGGTGTAAGCTCCAGCTTCTGTACGGAGGAGGCAGGCTGATCAGCAGGACCTACTCTCCCGGCACAGCACAGAGCTCTGGATGGCCACAGATCCCAGCCCCTCAAGCCAGTATACTTCAGCGGTTTTAGTTGCCCGGGTAATAGTTCTGGACACAGTTCCTGTTACTTATCTCTTAGCAATGGCTGTCACTATGATGCACAGCTGGTCACTAGGCTGCTCACTGTAAAACTCAATCCCCAATGGCCACAGACAGGACTGATGCCTTCTTGCACACTCCCAGCTCCGATCCCCACACTCAGTCTGTCATCCCTGCGCTGTGTCTAGGCCTTCAGCGAACTCAACACCCTGGGTCCCTTCTCCCCTTCTGACTCCCCTCACCCTCATGATCCACCCCCATTTCTTCCTCTCCACGAGATGACCCTGAAGTCCTAGAGGAGGATGACTTTCCAGACACTGTAGAGTGGACAGGCATGACTGGTCCAAGCTCAGTGCTGCCACATGGGTGAACTGGATCCACTTGAGCCAGAAATAGGAAATACCGTGTGTGTAGGGACAGATGACATTGGCTCCCTTAAGTAGGCCTGACCAGCAGGCTCTTTACCCTGCTTTCTCTTTTTCCCAGACGCCAGCAACCTAAATGTCCAGGAGAGCCTGAGCAGCCCACTTCCTTTTGGGATTCTCTCACTTCTCACCTTCTGGGCTTGGAAATTCTGCAGCAGACACAGAAGCCAGAACCACTCATGGCCTGGGATAAACTTAGTCTCTGCTCTTTCTGCTGCTGGCCAGCGTCTGCTGTCATGCACGCATGCCCGCATGCACGCATGCACCCTGCATGCCCTCAGATGTGAGGACTCTGTGTGGATCAGTGGTGAGCCCTAAGACCCACTTTGGCTCAGAGGATCAAGGACCAGCAGCCTTTCTCCTGCGGTGTTAACAACCATTCTGCCCTCTGCATCTGAGGGACAGGACTTCTGCTTAGCCCAGCCTGGGTCACTGGAACTCTGCAGGAGCCCAAGGGACTGCAGCCCTGGCTAAAAGCCAATGTCCCTCTGTCTGGGGTGTTGGCAAATGTCTTGCGGATCTCATTGAATCAGAGATGTCACCTACAGTAGTAATGGATAGAGGAGGCCTGCCCTGGTATCTTCCTAATAGCATCATCCATAATTGCACTCTAACTGCCACTCTCTCAGTGATGGCCTGTCCATCCCCAGGGCTCTCAGTCTCTCAGACAGCTGCTGCCCCAAGTCCATCAGACCTACTGTCACGGAGCTTTGGACAACCTTGGGTTGTAGCAGAAGATCCCAGCCCAAGCCAGTATACTTCAGTGGTTTTAGTTGCCCGGGTAATAGTTCTGGACACAGTTCCTGTTACTTATTTCTTAGCAATGGCTGTCACTATGATGCACAGCTGGTCACTAGGCTGCTCACTGTAAAACTCAATCCCCAATTGACGAGCTATTCTGCCTCTGGACTTCCTGCTCGCTTATCCCATATCAGCCCTCGACACCGGAGATTTGGGGCCTCTGCCTCTACAGAGGCCGAGGAGATAGCTGAGTAGAATAAGTGCTTGCCTGACAAGCACAAGGTTCTGAGTTCAATCCCTGGTAAAATAAATGAATAAATAAATCTGCCTCCAAATCATAGGTATCATTTCAGTGTTTCTATTTGCAGCAGCAGGATCCGTCCCAGAGGAAGGGCCAACTGAGCCACGTCTCTGGGATGAGAACCGAATCAGGCCAGCAAAAATGACTAGCAGTTCATCCCACCACAGACACAGTGATTCATTCAGTCATACAACTGAAAAGCAAGGGTGTTGGAGCCCACAGGCCTTGGTTCACAGCTCAGCCCTCTGCGACTCTGGGTGATTTCTTTACCTTCCTAAATCCAAGAACTCCCAGTCATCGATAGGATGATGAAGGTCACCCCAGAGCCAGTATCCAGCTCATATTGCCACATGTCCCCATCCTCTGCTGGGGGCCTAGGAAATCAGAAGCTGTTAAGATCACCTCCTAACGCAGGAAGTTAGGCACTAGCAGGCCCAATGGACACAAGGCGTGGTGGATTCAAAATAGCACGTGTTTTCACTTAAAGAATCAAAGGCATCAACATATAAAACATTTATAATCATTTATTAGGTCTCAGACCCCAAGTCACCCTGAAGTGCACAGAGACATGTTGTGCACAATCCACCTGACACCTGTGCACCTGGCTATCTAATTTCACTACAGTCCTACAGCCTCATGACATCAGGAAAGGAAGCAAGCCTTAAAGACCCTCCTGCCTTGGACGGGGGCCAGCTTTAAATCAAGATGCTATCTTTTGTAAGCATCTTACATGATTAATGCCCCAGAGGTGTCCTTTCCATAGTTGATATCAGATTTTGTGAGTGTGCAAGTGTGCCTACATGTGTGTGTGTGTGTGTGTGTGTGTGTGTGTGTGTGTGTGTGTGTGTTACTAGGGGCTCAATGCGGGGCCTGCATGCTGAGCTGCATCCCTCCCAGCCCTTTTTTAATTTTGAGACAGGGTCTTGCTAGGTTGCTAAATTGGCCAGGCTGGACTCAAACTCAAGATGTTCCAGCCTCCGCCTTCTAAAGAGCAGGCAGTACAGGCTTGCACCACCATTCCCCAGTCTTAAATTTATCAAGGTCATATTCATTTGGCAAACTTACATAAAAGTGACTGAGGGCAACTGGGCAATTGTTGCCTGTCCTATCCACAAATGTCGCTATGGTTGGTTCCAGATAGGCTGGGTAACTGAGACCATCATTTACCTATAAACATGCTCCCTTTCTAAACTTTTTCATTGCAGCAGCATAAAACCTATGCCAAATTCAACCCTTTTCCACTTTTCTTTTTTTTTTTTTCCCCCTTCCACTTTTCTGATGCATGGAAGATTCAACAGAGTCAATCCTGAATTTGTTCATCAATTTCAAGTAAACAAGACATGTTATTAGGTCCTAGAAACCCATGGGAATGGAAAAATAAGGAACTTTTCATAAACGACACTTAGTAAACAGCTACTATGCCTGGGAGGTATGGACACATGATGCTTTTCCTGCAATGGGTATTACAAATGGAAGACGCAGTAAGATCTTAGTTCTCCCTGATCTATCGACTTCCGTGGCACAGCACAGAAGACAACGCTCAGAACTATGGGTTGCGTGTGTGTTCAAGGCAAGAACTACCCTAAAAAGGTCAGGAAAGTAATTAGGAGGTAAGAGGATTGTATGAGATTACATTAAAGCCTACAGTTATTCTGTTTATTACATTTGGCTCTGAACCATTAAAATGTCTATCTGTCTAGGCAAATTGAAGGTGATTCAGTTACGTTTAAGAATGCTCAGAAAATTAATATTTTAGTGGTCTTCGTGTACTGAGGCTCCAGCTAAAACCTGCTTTCCTGAGGAGAGTGATTCACCTGGAGAAAAGAGGTATGGATGTAGAGACTGTTCCAAAGGAAATTCATGGACTTGTGAATTAGCTATAATTTTTGTTCATGCGACATATAGAATAATGGATCGAGCAGTTAGTTATTTTTCTTTTAGAATTTTAATCTTCTTTGGAGAGCATTGTGAAATGGGTCTCATTATATAGTCCAGGCTGGCCTTGAACATACTATGTAGCCCAGGCTGGACTCAAACTTGTGGTAATCCTCCTGCCTCAGCCTCCTACCTTCTGAGGTCATAGGTGTGTACCACTATGTCTTGCTGGAAATTTTGTTTTCTTTTTCCATTTTCTGGTTATGTAAATCTGATTTTTTAAAAAAATTGCAAATGCCTTCCCACCAAGATAAATATATCTCTGTGAGTATGTGTGTGTGTGTGTGCACACATGTGCACACATGCATGCATGCACACATACACACACACACAAGTAACTTTCAAGGCACTTTGCTTTAGTCCTGATCTTTTCTTTTTAATAAGTGATATAAAGCCAATGATAGTGATACACAGCTGTAATCCCAGATACTTAGGAGACTAAGGCAGGAAGATCTGAAGTTCGAGCCCAGCTTGGGCAAATTATTGACATCCTGTTGCAAAAACAAAGGAGTGGAGGTATAGCTCACTGAGAGAACCCTTGCCTGGGATACACAAGGCCCTAGGACTGATCCCCACAACATGAAAAGAGAGAGACAGAGACAAAGACAGAGACAGAAGAAAGAAAGAAAGAGAAAGAAAGAAAGAAAGAAAGAAAGAAAGAAAGAAAGGAAGGAAGGAAGGAAGGAAGGAAGGAAGGAAGGAAGGAAGGAAGGAAGGAAGGAAGGAAGGAAGGAAGGAAGAAAGAGAAAGAAAGAAGGAAGGGAAGAGAAGAATTGATTTAGGAAAATGCTAGAGAAGCCTGAATGGGTAAATCAAATACCTAGCATGTGTGAGGCCCTGAATCCAAGCCTTGGTGAAACAGAGACAGAGACAGTAAGACAGAGAGAGACAGAGAGGTATTAGAAAATACTGGTATTAAGGCAACATTTTCATTCATTATAATGGCAATTAAAAAGAAGCAATTCTCTTATTATACGGCTTAGCACTGTGGCCATGGAAGGTCCTTTTAAATGCCACCAGACATTCTACAACTGTCCAGGATGCACAAAGTGGGAAGAGCCCAGGCTTGGAGTGAGATGGGGTAGGATGGAAACCCCGACCCCAACCCCTTCCTGTGCAGCCCTGCGAGCTCCCTCTGGTCTTGTTTCCCCATCTATAAAATGGGTGATAAAGTACCCCAGCAGCAGAGTTAAACCTTGGCATGTCATTAGCTGTGTATGCTTGCTGAAGCATGAAGATGCCTATAGCCTAGTTTGAATATTTTTAAATGATTTTGTATGTCCATTTAGCTAGGTTGGACTATGTTTCCCAGAATTCCTCCTGGCTCTGGTGCAACTCAAAACACTGTTTGTTTATTGTTTGTTTGTTTTATTTTATCTTGGGGTGGAAGGGTCTACACCGTGTCCAGGGTCTCATTACTAGATCAGACTCATAGTGATCCGCCTGTTTACAGCCTCCCAAAAGCTGGGATTATAGGCGTGTGCCACCACACCCAGCCTCAATTGCCATCTCAGTGCGCCCTGGGGGTGGGGCCAGAACTGCAGGCCCAAGGATCGAACCCTGGGCCCCTGGACCTGCTTGCAGGCCCTTTGATCTGCTGAGCTACTTGGCCAGCCCCTGTTTATTTGTTTTAGATTAGTAATATGCACAGAACGGGCAGGGTTTGACTAGTAAGTTGGTACATGTATTTAAATATCTTGCTTGGCTCGAGAGAGAGCTCAGCGGCATGAGTGCCTGCCTGACAAGTACAAGGTCCCAAGTATGACCCTTGGTACTGCAAAAAATAAAAACAAAAATCTTGCTGATTTCAAACTTATTACCCTTCTCCCCCTTTCCTAGCTCCCCAAATCTACCCTCTAATTTTGTGTCATGTGACAGCTTTGCATGAGATTTAAAGAACCATTTGATTTTGTACTGAGGCTGTTATAAGAAAATCCCACGGAAAGCTGCTAGAATCATTTCCACCCATACAGATATTAAACCAGATTTACTGTCCTCTCCTTCCTGGAGGGATCACAAGATCAGTGACACTACAGCTGCCAGGGAACACACGGGCAGCTGCTCCTACTACATCCCTATTCCAGCGTCTGATGTGGCTTTTGTGGTGGGCAAAATGACAGGGGATTATCATAAATTTAACCAGGTGCAGTTTCATTCCTGGAGCAAAGGAGCACATCTCTTAGCACCTGACAAGCTATTATTGGTCTAGCAAATGTTCTTTTCTCTGTATAACTGAGTACAGAGCATAAACACAGACACTTTCAGCTGAGGAGCTCAACAACTTCCTCAGTACCCCACGACAGGGCTACAGCAGCTGCCCACCCTGCTGGCTCTTGGGCTTAACAGCCTCTCTCTCTCTCTCTCTCTCTCTCTCTCTCTCTCTCTCTCTCTCTGTCTCTCTCTCTCTGTCTCTCTATCTCTCTGTCTCTCTCTGTCTCTCTGTCTCTGTCTCTCTCTCTCTGTGTCTCTCTCTCCAAGTGGGATAACAAACAAGGTCTCGCCATGCAGTTCAGGCTGTCTTTGATCTCACTATGTAGCCCAGGGTGGCACTGAACTCGCACTGTTCCTGCCTCAGCCTCTCAATCACTGAAATTACAGGTGTGCACTGTTGCTCCCAGCTTCCTTCATGGGCTGCTAACCACAGTTTCCATACGACCATACATTGCACTGACAACAGTGCACAGCCCGGGCTGGAAGACAGGAAGAGAGGACAATTCTGGACACTTCATAATGTACTTGTGTGCTAGAAGGTGGGAAGTAAATCCCGCAAAAATTCCAGGACTTCCCAGCTGGCTGCGAGGGCGAGGGTCCTGTGGTCTGTGGCTTGCCGGCTACCCCTCCAGTTGGAAGCTCATGTTGCTGCCTTTAGCACTCTTTCTACTATGGAACAAAACCTCTCATGAGCCTCTTTGGGCTCTGAAGGCACCGTAGACCTCCAACTCATGTGTCAGTGACCCCAAAACTTGCAGCTTTTGCGTGGGTCCAGGCTGCCATGAGAGCTCCACTTTTGGTCCCTGCTCAAGCGTCGACAGTGCCTGGCTTCCCCGTGGAGAGCAGTGTTTGAGTGTGGATGTGGGGTGTCCAGCGTGGGGCACACCTAGAGGACACTAGCAGCCAAGGGTTTGGGCACAACCGTGCGGCTCCCCAGCTGATAAAGATTCTCCAGACACAGCTCTCCAGGGTGCCTCGCAAGCGCTCAGCCTTCCAAATCCTGATGCTCGTCCCCCCACGACCTCCCACGCCCACCGCCGGGCTCCCTTCCTGGGAAGTGACACCTCTTTCACTCTCCGAACCCTGATCGGCATGAAAACCTAGGTTAACATGTATTCTCTCCTGCCACAGGACCCACCTGCAAAAGGACTGAATGTGGAAGGCGATGGAAAACCGGAAAGGACGTCATACCATGGGGTGTGCTTGTGCACCCCAAGGTCTGACCCCTGCGTGGACTGGCAGGTGCCCGGAAGGTTAAGTGCGCATGAGTAAGATAGGGCTCCTGAGCTCTGTGAATCTATACCTGGGACGTTGTCCAGCACAGATTGCTGGGACAACTAAGTGGCAGCACGGAGGGCCTGCAGAGGGAGCCTCAGAGACAGAGGGGGAGCTGTGTGTGTGTATTTCTGCCCAGGAGAGTGGAGCAAAATCAGCAGGTTTAGAAGACTCACTGCGGGACCTCAAAATCCCTCCATGATTACTCCTGCCTGCTGTATGTTTTTGTTATTTTGTACCGGGGATTGAACTCAGGATCTCGAGCATACCAGGCAGGTGCTTATGCCGCTGAGCTATCGATCTCTCTGGCCCTGTTTTGTTTTGTTTTAATTTTTGAGACAGGGACTCTGTAGCCTAAGCTGGTCTTGAACTCACTTTGTAGACCAGACTGACCTCAAACTCACCATGATTCCCCTGCTTCAGCCTCCGATTGCTGGGACTGCAGGCCTAGGACACTCTACCTAGCTTCTTCAGACTGTATTGATATACCCTATCCTGCCCTGCATTTGTGCCCTATTGGCAAGCCTGCACCTGAGCCCTGCTGCCGCCCTCCCTCGCAGGGCACAGGGATCATCTATACCTCCTCTGAGAGCCACCATTTCACTGTGATAGGTATCCTCGCTCAGAGACCACAGCTGCCTTGCTGTCTGTGGGCCCCTTGGGTGGCACCTTTGTGCTAAATGACTTCTTTCCAACTCTTAGAAAACAGGCTGTTTAAAACATATTATATGCATTGAAATTCCCCCAAAAAACATGACACTAGGAAGGAGGTGGGACAGGGGATGCTGGGAAGGGGTGAGCGGGGTCAAAGTATTCCATATTCACTCTTAGCTGCTTAGCTCCGTCGGAGGCCAGGGTGGGGGGAAGGGTGAGAAGCCCCTCTTTGCCCAAGGCACGGGTGCCTCTTGGGTGGATACCCACAAAGGAGAACCTGCTGCTGAGGAGTTGAAAGGTGCCCTGGTTACTTTTCTTTTGTTGCTGAAACAAAATACCTGACACCCCAAATTAGGGAAGGAAACATTTCTCCAACTCACAGTTTCTGGAAGTTTCAGTCTGTACTCAGCTAGCTCCAAGGCAGAGGGACACATGGCAGAGAAAATTTATGGCAGTGGCAAAGCACAAAAGAGCAAAGGGAAGGACAGCAGCTCAGGCAGCTAGCCAGCCTCCCTCCCCTCCTTACAGTGTAATGCAAATTACTCACCCTGGTCCAAGGTGCAGCACTCACACCTGCAATCCCAGCACTGGATCAAGAATCAGTCACAAACTCCAGAAGCCACCCCATGACTGCATGAGGCTTTGAGGGGGACAACTTGACACACATCCTAACAACTGCCTTCAAAAGTAATTCAGTCCTCGGGGCCAGGGAGATAGCTCAATAGAATAAGCACTTGCCTGGCAAGGGCAAGGGCCTGAGTTCAATCCCCAGTTCCACAAAAAAATAAAATAAAATAAAACTAAAAAACGAATTCAGTCCTCAAACAAACTAACTACTGGACTTCAAAGTGAACCAAAATATGTGGCGCTTTCTTTTGTCTTGCTTAGGAAGATATGTAGTTGCTTCTTGTATTGATTAGGGTTCGCTAGAGGAAAAGAATCAATGACAGACAGGGGAGGAGGGTAGGGAGAGGCGAAGGGAGAGGTAGAGAGAGGAGAGAGACAGAGACACAGATGGAGAGAACGGAGTTTGCACTGGATTTATTAGGCAGGCTCACAGGATCAGAGGTGAGAGTCCACGCTGATAATCTGCTGTCTGTGCTAGAGAGTGAAAACTGGCAGAGTTCAGTCCGAGAAGCTAGAAGATGCAGTAAAGGAGGGACCAAGGATGCAGAACCAGTCTGAGACTGAAGGCCTGGAAGCTTGCTGGAGAGATTCAGGGGTGAAAAGCTGAAGGAACTGGCGTCTGGAGTCCACAGGCCACAGCAGCGAGATACACCCACTCAGGCTGAGCTGGGTTCTTTCCTCCTCCTTCCCCTCTTATTCCACCAGGGATACAAGCCTATTGGGCAGTGCCACCCACAGCCAGGGCAGGCCCTCCTCTTTATCGGCTGCCCTGATTGCAGTCATCTCTATAACCTCCCACGGACACCTTTAGAAGTGCTTTATTGATCCACTAGAGGTGTGCTAATCCACTCAAAGCTGACCTTCACACTCCTCTCTCTTACTAGTTTATGCAACCATTACTGTATAAAAGGCTATATTTTTGCAAGACAGAACTATCATTTTTCAGAGTTTTATAAATATTGCTTATAAAATTATTCTTTTATACAGTTTTTTTGTAAATATATTTAGGACAGGATCTACAGGGTTTACAGGGTCTCACTACGTAGATCGGACTCATAGTGATTCTCCTATTTTCAGCCTCCCAAGATGGCATGCTGGGGATCGAACCCCAGCACTGCACTCTGCCTAAGCAGGCACTTTAGTCCACTGAGCTATCTGGCTGGCCCTACATAGTAACTTTTGTGACCAGTAGAGAGCATAAAAACAGCATCTTTATTTCAATTACTGTTCCATTATAATGTCAAAAGTAATGTTAATTTATGAGCATCAGCAATAAAAGATTTTTTTTTACTTTAAATATTGTCTTCATTTGAAGAAGGAGGAGGTTAATGAAGCAGAAGGTTAAAAGGAAAATGTAAAAATTGGATTTTTATCCATGCAAATATTGATCAGTTTAAGTAATAGGTACCTGTACTAGTCACCTTCTGCCATTGTCATGAAATACTTAACTGATCAACTTATAAAAGGTAAATTTTATTTTGCCTCATAGTTGTGGATGTTCCAGCCCATGGTCTATTACACCCTCTGTTTTGAGTTAGTGGCTAGAAAGTGAATCATTGCAGGAACATGGGAGTTAAGAGAAAACTTACAGCATCAAAAGCCAGGGAACAGAGGGAGAGGAAGAGAGGTCCCACATCCATTGCAAGGGCTTCCCGCTGGGCCCGCCCACTCCCAGCAGCGCCACGCCAGGAACCAAGTCGGCCTTGGGCGACATCCGGGACCCAAGCTCTACTGGGACGCAGCTGAATTCTTTACTACAAACACCTTTCCAGTACACCTAAAGCAGTTCCTATGCACTGTTAAGTGTGTAGAGCAAAATGTACCCAACAATCAAATTACACAGAAGAATATTTGTCCAGATCCAGATGAAATCTCCATGATCTATAAAACTTGATAGCAAAATGAAGCTGATTAAGTGGGGAGCTTTCCAGAACAGTCCTCACAGTCAGGTGCTTCATAGCCACATCACTCATAAGGGGACAGACATGGGACCCTCTCATAGACTCACATGAAGAGAACCATATGGAATTATAATACCAGTCTTTTTTTTTTTTTTTTTCTTTGTGGAGCCAGGGATTGAACTCAGGCCCTTGTGCTTTCCAGGGAAGCGCCTATTTAACTGAGCCATCTCCCTGGCCGTATAACAGCAGTCTTGTAAGACTTTTCTACTCTTACAGAAACAAATGTAAATAACAAATACATTCACTAAAACCTTAACCTTCGGCAGCTTTCAGATCTCAGACAAATACTTAATTAATCTTAGGCTACCTACGCAATTCCTAAGTAAGAGCAAAATTCAAAAGACCAATTGCAACAACTTTAACCCTCCCTTATTTCTTAATGTGGCTATAAATTACCAATGGACGGCAATAATCTGTATAATAGTTATTTTGTTATCTTAAAGTTGTTACAGTTTTCTCAGAACTAGACAGTTCTTGGGTTTTCTCTTACGTTCCTGGGGGAAATCATGTTACTTTGGGTAAATATAATATTATAAATGCTTGGCTAGACTAGCTGTAATAATCAATCACAGAAAAAAAAATGATGGATATGACCACAGGTGGTAAAGTGTGCCTGTAATCTCAGCTGTTCAGGAGGCTGAAGCAGGAGGGTGGGAAGTTTGAGAACTGCAACTTCAGGAAACCCTGTCTCAAAATAATAAAATAGAAAGGGCTGGGGATGTAGCTCAGCATTCTGTGCGTTCAATCCCTGGTACTATAAAAACAAAAGAAAAAATATGTATATAATTTAGATCATTTGTTTACTTATTAAAATCATTTTATAGAGTATATTAAGATAATAATTCCAGTACCATATGGATGTTATTTTAAAATACAGAAATAGATTAATCATATTTTTAAATTATTGGAATCTGCACTTATTTTTTTATAATCTTTTATTATTTGGTATAGGGTTTCACCACAGTTTGTACACTTCTCTGCCAGCCGGCTCCCTGCATCCTCCTCTTCCACAAGACACTTTTCTCTCCTGTGGCTAAGCCTCCTCCTCTTCCTCCTCTTCCTCCTCTTCCTCCTCCTCCTGTTCCTCCTCCTCCTGCTTCTCCTCTTCCTTCTCCGCCTCCTCCTCCTTCTCTTCCTCTTTGTCCTCCTCTCCCTCTTCTGTTCCTCCTCTTCCTCCTTCTCCTCCTCTTCCATCTCCTCCTCCTCTTCCTCTCCCCAAACCCTAAGGGCGCAGGATCTCGGTCTCAGTCTTCAGTCTTCCCTCTGCACCTGGTCCCTCTCCCAGGGTGATCTCATCCACTCTTGCTGTTAGAGACCCTTTTGGCCCTGACTCCCCAGTCATATCCCTAACCTAGTCCCCCACACACTCAGCCTTACCCATCAAACTGCTGACTCTGCCCTTGTGTGACAGATGTCCTGCACCTAAAAGAGCTCCTGACCCAGCCACCATTCTCTAATTTACTCTGTCTGGCCAGCAAAATGCCACCCTAACGCACTCCTCAGTGGTTCAGCTTGGGAAGCCCTAGGTTATCCTGGATTCTCCTCTTTCCTCACAGTCCTTGTGCAACCCATCAGGGGGTCTGTTTGCTCTGACCCACCCCACACCCCAAGTCTGACCCCACCAGCTCCACTCTCAGACTCCACCGGCCCCTTCAGCCTCTCAGCCACTGCCTGCGGCCTTGATGTAGCTCAGGCTGCACCTCCCCCACCCTGTTGCCTGGCTCCCCGGGCCCTTTCCTCTCCCCGTTCATCTTGCCACAGCCTCCATGAGCTCTGCAAATATATAAAAATTGATCTTAGAAAATATACATGTATGAGTGAAATAGTTTCTGAAGAGCTACTCAATCTCAGCAAGCCACTAGGCATCTTCCAATTAAAACAGCAGATTGCCCAGCATAATGCTTAGCACAAAATAACTACCCAATGGAAACTTACTGTATACATGGAAAACAATTTTTCATCTACCAATTGAAAAATGTTTACATATAAATTCACAGTATTATTAGGGACTTAAGGAAACAGCACTCTATGTACTTGTGAGAATATCAGAAACCTGAACGTCAGGAAATCTGTGTCAAAAATATCAGAAATGAGGCAGATGTAATGGTGCACACCTGCCAACCCAGGGCTTGAGGAAGCTGAGGCAGAATGGTTGCAAGCTTGAGCCCAGTCTGGGCAATTTAGCAAGACCCTTTCTCAAAATTTAGCAAGAGAGAGAGCTTAGAATGTAGCTCAGTATGAAAGCTCTGAGTTCACTTCCTGCTATGGAAAGAGAGAGAGAGAGAGAGAGGAAGAAGGAAGGAGGAGAGAGAGGAGGGGAAGAACAGAGGGAGGAAAAGAGGGAGGGCAAGAGGGAGGGAGGAGAGAAAGAGGAAGGAAGAAGAGAAGGATTCAGAAATTCCCATACACTTTGAAGATGTATATTCACATTTTAATTTTTAACTTAAGGATTTAATTAGGAATGCACATAGAGGTGTAGCTTCTAAATCTTTGATGCAGCCCGAGGAGACTGAGCAACTAGGTGCTGGTGGCTTATTCATCTGCTTTTCATCTGTTCCCCCTCCAATCTTAGCTTGGGTCAGGGAGGCAGAAGGAAGGCTCTGTTATGTGCCCCCAGGAAGTTCCTGTGGTTCTTCCCAACCTTCCTTCCCTTGAGCCATTGGAAGAAAAACCTAGGACTAGAGATTCCGCTTGACCTAGCTATTTCCCTTCTTGGTATTTGCCCAAAAGAATTAAAAACATCATACCACAGTGATATATATGCACACACATGCAGCATGGTTTCTGATGGCTATTTTTTTTTTTTTTTTTTTTTTTTTTGTAGCCAGTTTAACCTGCCCTAGGGGCAGGGCTGGTGAGGCATGTGGTGCTGTGGATCAAACCACGGTCCCTGCGCTTTGCCTAAGCTTGCCTGAACAGGTGCAATAGACCGCTGAGCTATCTTGCCAGTCCTCTAATAGCTAAATTTGGGAAATAGCCCAAATCCTCATCAACCAGTGGATGGATAAAGAAGATGTGTTTTTTTGAGAAATCTCAGCGGTTAGCGGGGGAGGCTTTCCCCGGGGCCCACTAGGGGCCTGGTGTGGTAGCTACATTACCCTCAGCCCTCTAGACAGGCGACACAGCGGACACTGACAAGGCCTCGAGGCGTGGGGAAAGCCCGGCGTCTGGCAGCCTCGCACCTCCCACACCGCGTGCCTCCCCTGGTTCCCCTGGCGCCCGGGAACTGCCGTGCATTTGTGTCCTGCATAGTGGAGTCACCTTAGTGAAGGAAGCTGGATGTTGGCAAGAGCACTGCATGGGAGTCTGGTTTATGCCACCAGGGCTGAGAGGAGCCTAGTGTTCCGCTTTTGACAGAAGCACTTCCTGGAATTGAATGAGAAAAGGAGAAAAACAAACTACAGCCGACTTCAGATGATGTGCCATGAGTTAAGGGGTGTGTGTGTGTGTGTGTGTGTGTGTGTGTTTAATAAAAGGTCATGAAGACCTCTAATTCCCAAAGACATGTACGTGGAGAGTTTGAATAGAAGGAAAGTAAAGAGAAGAACTAAATACAGAAACTGATCATTTTCAAGTAGGAAGGGGATCTGGGGATGGGTAGAGCAAGGAGGGAAGGGAGGGAAGAGATGAAAAAGGGAACAAAGATGGGTGGTGTCCGTGCACCAACTTTATATTATATACTGCAAACATGGACAGGAGGAAGGGTGGGAGAATGGGGAGAGAAGGAGGGAAGGAGAGAAAAGGAGGGAGGGAGGGGAGGGATGGAAGGGAGGGAAGGAGGGGAGGGAGGGAAAGAAGGAAAGAGAAGGGAAAAGAATGAAAGAGAAGAAAGAAAGAGTGAAAAAAAAAGAGAAAAGAGAGACCAAGAAAGGACAGAAAGAGAGAGAGAGAGAAGAGACAGGTCACTGCACACTAGGCCCAGGGCCTTCCATGGAAATATAAGACTAAATTGTTGTTTTAAAAGCCTAGCTACACTACTGAATACAAAACACTTGCTTTTCCGGCCAAAAGACTGCAGTCTAGGGCTAAGGAAAATCAGATAGTGGAGAGGCCCTCTGACGGGAGGCAGAGCTTGCGGCAGGCCCAGGGCCGCCTGCCTTGGTGCGCACCTGGCTGGCTCTGGTCACCCAGCAGCCGAGGGTCTTGTGGGCCATGCCAGCATGTGGGGCGAGCAGGGATGCGGAGAGGAGGTCTGTTCCCCCACCCCAGGGACTCTGGTCCTCTGCAGCTGAGCTGCTGTGGAAAGTGGGCAAGGAGAAGCTGGAGCAGCTCCCCAGCGCCTGCCTTGCTGCTCCATGAGTGAGCCCAGGAGGGGAAAGAGCGTCCTCGGCGATTATTTATTGAGCATCTGCTGTGCCCCAGGCTCTGTCTTAAACATCAAAGCAAAGAGATACTTAGTGATATCTGCCAGGTACTCAGTGGCAGTGGAGGAACCTTAGGTGGTTGGGGAGCGAGTGTAAATGGTGAATAAAATATGTAGTACTCTCACTGGGGATGAGGACTAGGGAGAAATAGAGAAGTGTAGGGGCCAGGAGAAGGAAGCCCGAGGGATCAGGGTGGGTTCTGCCCCGGGGGAGAAGCTGCTGAGCTGCTCAGAAGGCACCACGAAGTCCAGAGTGGCTGGAGAGAAAAGGCCCAGAGGGTGAGCCAGGCAGCACAGGGCCCCTGGGGGCTGAGCAGAGGAGGGACACAGCTGGAGGTGGCTTTGTAACGGCCATGCCTGCTGTGATGAGAGTAAGCACTGTCAGGTTAGCAGAAGTGGTGCCGCAGTGAAAGACACTGACCCCCGCGTCCGGACTGCTGCTAACATCTTGCCATCGGGTAAAGAACTAGCCCACCGTCTGCAGCCTGAGTATTTCTTGCTCTATCTGAGAGCTCCATGGGAGAAGGCGGCAACCCCAAGCAGCCCTGAGAGCTACTTACAGTCCCCACTATGGGACCAGCAAGAAGTCAGGACCCCGTTTGTGGACAGGGAAAGAGTGGGGAGGAAGGCACAGTGCCAGATCACAAGACAAAGGCTCCTGGGAAACTTCTATCAATTCCAAGGACAGAACAAGAAAACAAGACACCAGGCCTTCCTTGTAAACCCATGACCGGGAGCCAGAATCCTAAAATTCTTAGGATTTAAGATGGGAGAAGTCGTGATATACTCAACAGCTGAAAGAAAACAGGTCAGGGTAGAAGCGAACCAAGGCTTCCCACCAACACCAGCTCTTCCAAATGCAGTGGTCCGTCAGCCGTGCGAACAAATTCTGTCTCGTGGTCCCAAGCTGAGCTCTTCCGCCTGCACCAAAGCTTGGGTTTCACTCAGGGATGCGGCCCTGGAGGCACTGCAGGGAGGAGGCTTCCCCTCCCCACCCAGGCATGAAGGAAGCGGTACTGAGAGCCAAGTATTCTATTTCAACAGAGGAGCGCCACTGCTCCAGGCCTACCCACGAGCTGTGAATGTGGTGTGAACTGTGTGTACAGTTCAGACTGTGGTACGTGTCAAGCTTAGGCAGAAGACCATCTTGCCTCTCTGGATGACCATCTTACAGAGGAGCTGAGAGAGAAAAACACAAATTTGCTGTTTGATACTGTGTTAAAATCAGGGAGCTCCTGGCTGGATTTCTCTACTGCCAAAAATTAGAGCTACAGCTGCATAAAAACCACCGTAAGTTTGACTTCATAACAAAAGTCTGCCCCTGGGAATCTGTAAAGAACAAACATTGTAAACAATCTTTGTTTTTCTTTCTTTTTTTTTTTCTTGTCTCTTGTTCTCTTTTATTACCTTTTTCTTTAAACAAACATTTTAAGACTTGAGAGACAGTACAGCAATAATTGATATGACTTTAGAAGAGCACACATTTAGAAGACCAGAATGATAGGTATTCCAAGCATGGTTTTAGTATTACACATTATCCTCAGTGTGATTACTTAGTTCACAGACATCAGCACATATAGTTAGTCAGGGTAAGAATTTTATCAATTAACTGCTAGTTTCAAACGCCTGATGGAGATTCTTGGGACCACTGCCTTAACCGTCTTGTGAATATACATGCATGGTTTTGCCCCTGCCATGTTTCCTAACTTTTCTCCTTGCTCTCTCTTCATTGTTTAATCCTTAAGCTCTCACTTTCCATTTAACTGTGTTATCTGCGAAATGCAAATTAAAACACTGAGATACCATCTCACCCCAGAAAGAACGGCTATCATAAGGAAATCAACCAACAACAAATGTTGGAGAAGCTATGGGGAAAAAAAGAACCCTTCTCCACTGCTGGTGGGAATGTAGACTGGCGCAACCATTAGGGAAAGCCCATTCAATCCAGCTATCTTCCTACTGGGAATTTTCCCAGAGGAATTGAAAACATCGTATCATACTGATGTATGTGTACCTATGTTTATAGCAGCACAATTTGTGATAGCAAAATCTTGGAAACAACCAAAATGCGCATCATCTGAGGAATGGATGAAAAGATGTGATGTTTTTATGCAATGGAGTATTACTTAGTGGATGCAACTTGAAGATATACTCATAAGTGAAATAAACCAGACCCACATGTGTAAATATCGTATAGTGTCCTTAGTGTAAGAACTCAAAAGAAGAAATAAAAATTGAAAGGTATAACACCATCTGTGAGATAGTTTCAAAAAACCATTAAAGCAGATTTGGGTAAATAAAATCATATTGGGGGAGCAGGGAGATCGCTCAGTAGAATAAATGCTTACCTGGCAAGCGCAGGGTCCTGAGTTCAATCCCGGGTCCAGCAAAAAAGTAAAAATAAAATAAAATCCTATTAGGTACAGCTCTGATTTTTAGAGCAACAATCACAGTCTAGTGTAATAATAGACTTTTTACTGCATTGATTGTTTGCTGGCTCCTTCTCTCCTCCTGAAGCATGAGGGCCTGAAGGCAGAGGTGACTACACATGGTGGACTCTGGTGCTATCCCTGTGCTTCTTCGCCCAGGACACAGCTAAAAACCCAACTCACATCTTCCTGATTCCTCAGCTGAACCCCTGTCTTCTCCACCACCTCACCCCTTCTAGGGTACCAGTCCTGCTCTCCTAGCACCCAAAAGGTGTGATGAGCTCTCGGACAGGGAAGTCCCCAAGCAGGAAGGGACCTCCCTTCACTTCCACTCCTCTAGATTCCTGGTGGGCATGATGATGCACTTCATTCTGCTATGCCCTTGTTTACTAGTTCAAACTTGACATCTCTCAACAATGAATACTTACTGAGCACTTCCTATGTGAAAGGAATGGTCCTGGGTGTTCAGAGTACAAACAAGACAGATGCCCTGAATGAATTCAAGATATTTCATTACTCGAGGAAACTGATCTTGTTCGCAGTGCCCATCAGGTCACCCTAGATCTCTGGGTTTGGATCGATCCCTTCTCATACCTCAACCTGATATCAACTTCTGATGTTTGCCCTGAAGCAGGCAGAAGGGCCTGTGGTAGCCTGGGGGTTGCCCTGGGTTTCTTATTGATGTCCTGCCTTTTCCTCACTCTAAGTGACCAGGTCCACACCTTCCACGGAGCACTGGGGAAAAGAACCAGTGGTTGCAAAGTGCCACAGGGTACACAAACACAGCTGTCATTTCAAAGAGACTCCTCACACTCCTGAAGGCACCAAAACACCCAGTTGAATTATTACAGAATTCTGGAACAAACCTCATAGGCTTCTTACAAATCTCTGTCAACTCACTTCCACCTGACCACACTGGACCACCTCCCACCCATGTGGAGCCTGTTGCCCATGCAGATCATTGGACGTTTCCAGTTGGAGTGCAATTTATATACCAAGTCATAATATTTATCTTGAAAATATTAGAAAAAGTCAATATAATGAAAAGCTTTCCCTTGTCTCTTTCTTAAATTCTTCTCTAGCTTAACCCAATTGCCTAAGTCACTTAGAGGGCCTTTAAGCAAAATGAAATCTTAATGATGTCTCTGCCATGAATAATTAATTGTTCATGCACAATCTTCTCAGCAAAATCCATTCTCATTCGATTAGAGGTCTCCTCAAGATACATGAGTTCATTATGGACATTTTTACATCTTTCTTGTATCTGTCTTTTCTTTGTCCTTCTTATCTGGGTCTGTGATCTGAGATTCCATCACCCTGACAGCCACCCAGAGAGAACAGCAAGGTAATTAAAGATCTTCAAGGATGGTAAGATATCTTCCTACTTCAAAACATGGCAGCTGGACTGAAGGGAGCAGATGTTGGGGTGGGCAGTCTGGGCTTCTGTGGGGAGCAGGGAGGCAAGGGAAGACACACCCAACTGCCTTCTGGGAACCGCGTTTCATCACCCAACTCTCTTATGTCTTCCTGTGCTCTGAGGACCAGAAAACCCTAGGACAAAGGAAATGTTTCAGCAACGGAATTTGGTGAGATTTTTTATCAAAAGGTGAGACTCAGGGTCGCGGACACCACAGTACAAACTTTAGAGGGCGCGTCCTGCCTTCTGACAGAGAGCTGGCCACTGTCACCTACTTCAGTTCTAGCGGGTCGTCTATAGAGGACCTTGTCCCTCTTCCTCTCACCATCCCTCCTCTTCCTCCTTCCCTCCTCTACCTTCACACACTCACAATCAAAAGTGCCAACACAGTGTCAAATTTAATCCAAATTTTTCATCTGTTTGAATTTTCTTTTTTTAAAAAAAAATGAAGTATCCATCGTGGGGCCATAATATTAAGCTGAGCTGTAAATGGCTATGGTTGAATTTTCAAACCTAATCCAGAATGAGAAAGGCTCGCATGTACAACTTCAAATTCATGTTCACATTTTTCTACCTAGATTTAAGATGAACACGTTGGATTGTACCTAAACTATTATTGTTTTTCAAAGTAATAGTCTAAAGAACAGTTAGGCACTGGATGGTCAAGCACAGAGCATTTTGTCTCACTTTTTCACATAGATACCATCATCCAATAGACGCACTGGGTATCCTGTTTATCTATATTCTTACATCCATTTTCTGGATTATAATAGTCTGCACAGCCATTGCTTAGAAAAGCTGCATGGCATTCCATTGAGTGGCCAACACTACCTTAATAAACCATGGCATCCTCCTCCCCAATTTTTACAGTTATCAGTAATGCTGCCAGGGCTGGCCAGATAGCTCAACAGACTGAAGTGCTTCCTTAGACAGACACAGGGGCTGGGGTTTGATCCCCAGCGTGCAGTGCCAGCCCCGCCCCTGGGGCACACTGAGACACTGATTGAGACTGGGCATGGTGGTGCACGCCTGTAATCCCAAAGCTTGGGAGGCTGAAAACAGGAAAATCGGTATGAGTCTGATCTACATAGTGAGACCCTGTAGATTCTGAACCAAATACATTAAAAATAATAATCATAAAAATAATATGTGCTCGCTTCAGCAGACATATACTAAAATTGGAATGATATAGAGAAGATTAGTTTGGCCCCTGACCAAAGATGACATGCAAATTCATGAAGTGTTCCATATTTAAAAAAAAAAAAAATAATAATAATAATGATACCATGAGCATCTTTCTGTGTAGGACTTTCCCAATATTTAAGATTACTTCCTTAGCTTCAATCTTGACAGGTAGAGTGAATGGACTGAAGAATAATACTTAGATTTTTGTACATATTGTGAAATAGCTTTCCCCAAACACTGCAACGGTTTACAATCCCACATACTCTGTGGGCCAGACCAAGGTGAGAAGGATCAGTCCACTCTGAACTTTGGGGAATCAGAATGCACGGAGAGGGACTGCTTATGTGCAAGCTATAACACTTGCAGAAAGTATACTTAAAAGATAGGTACCTTAAGCAACAATAATAAAATAACTATTCACGTATCCAACACTCAGCTTAAGAAACAGAGCATTACGGCTCCCTTAGAGGACCACTGTGTACCTGCTGTGGTATGGGGTGACAGCTACAGACACATCTCCATATTTCATTGACTTAACACCTGCCTGTTTACAGAAGTGCCCCTTCTCCATGAGAGGCGTGTTCCGAGACCCAGTAGATGCTGAACTGGGTCAGCATTTAGGTTGGAGGACCAACCCTAAATATACTGTTTATCATATACATACATACCTGTGTGTTCAATTAATAAATTTGGGGGGCTGGGGAGATGGCACAGTAGAATAAGTGCATGCCTGGGAAGTGCAAGGGCCTGAGTTCAATTCCCAGTTCTGCCAAAAAA
>PVKA01030607.1:0-27146 GCA_004027165.1 Ctenomys sociabilis | reverse complement strand
TCATATATTTGTTCGTTTCTTTAATTTCATCCTCTGAGAAGTGTGTATTCATCTCAGATGCCCATTTCTGAATTGGGTCTTTAAATTTGAGGGCCCTGTTATATCTTAGTTCTTTATAAATTCTAGACAGTAGACCTCTGTCTGATTGCTTATTAGTTAGGATTTTTTCAAAGTTTGTGGGTTGTCTTTTCACTCTGTTTGGAAGACATTTATTTTGGGCATTAGAGTTCAGCAAGCATTCTTTGAAGAGATGTTCAAAAATCAGGGAATGAGAATCGACACTCAGTGAGATAATAGTTAAGATTTTGCATAAGTTAAGAGAGGCACAGATCCTCAAATTTTAGATTTATAATACTGCTAGAGATACAAAGAGAAAAATGAATCCACATCTAGATACTTTCAAAGGAAAGTTCAAAGTACCAAGACAAATGTTATTAAAACTTAGCTTATAGAAATCGAAATTACCTACCAAGACCTATAAATTACACTAGCAGCAGACTTCTTAGTTACAAACCTAGAAATCTGAAGACAGTAAACCATGACCTATAAGGTACTAAAGTAGCTGTAAGAAAGGATGAGTCTAAAGCCTGCAAGATAGCTCAGTGGACTAAGTGCCTGCATAGGCAAGTGCAGGGACTGGGTTTGAACCCAGGCATTACTGCCATGCTGGCTCTGCCCCGAGCCATGCTGAGCTGGCCACCAAGCCCACCCATTGTGGTGCACACCTGTAATCCCAGTGCTGGGGAGGCTGAAGACAGGAGGATCACTGTGAGTCCAAGCTGCATAGTGAGACCTTGTACTAAATACATAAAAAAAAAAAAAAAATAAGAAGAAGAAGAAAGAAAGGATAAGTCTAAATCCAAGTGAGTACAAAGACTTTTAAAATTATTACTATTGCTGTAAAAGGCCCAAGTCAAAAACTTCTGACATTGCCAGTCATACAAATAACACACTACTATTATAGACTATTAGACTATATTGGATCACTCACCTACAATATATGAAAGGCAATGGAATATCCATCTCTGAAAAAAGTAAAACAAACAGGGGGATATAAATGAAGGACCATTTTGTAGTGAATATATATATATCTGTATGTACAAAATAGTTAGCATAGATATACAGCTACTTTCTCTTAGTTCAATGAGAAGTTCTGACTAAGAGTTTAGACAAGATATCATGTCTGCATCTTGCATTATAAATGACTACTATGAAGACAACAATATGCAATGTATTAATTATTGTAACTGTCCTACTAACCTGTTTTGAAACATTTCATTGCTACTTCTTTCTCAATAAAATTAATACAAAAATAAAAATAAACTTATTACTATTAAATTAGTAGTAGTAAACATTATGGTACTATAATTATTGAGATTATTATATTTAGAATTATTGTTGGATTTTTAAAACAAGTAGAAGTAAACTGTTAACAGTCCTAGTTTAATAAGATTTAGAAGAAGAATTCTGGGATTATTGGTCACTTTGGTTATAAAGAAGATAAAAAATTTCTGACTAAATGGGGATTATTTTTAATCTCAAATATTTTGTATATATATATAAATATAAGCATAATTTCTAAAAAGAGAAAAAAGAGGTAAAAGGTATAATTCCCAACTAGTGCCAAAGAAAAAATAAAGTTTGAAGAGTTAAACAAAAAATGAATACTTTAGACACAATAAAAATAACAACATAAGGACAATAGACACAAACATCAGGATGATGGCTATTTATTATGGTGGTTATTTATTAGGACAACTGCTTAAGGTTTAGCTATATATAGGAAAGAAGGAGGAGAGGGACTAAAAGAGAAGGAGAGTAAGACGCAGAGAGCCAGATGTACACAAAGAGACAGAGAGGGAGAGACTGAGACAGAAAGAATGACCAAAAGCTAATAGTTACATGAACAATGTGGGAGTTTGATAGTCCAACGCATTATTTGTACTATTTTAGGACTATTTCCTGGGCTAGGTTGAGGGCATTTTTCTACTATGAGTGAGGCCCAGAATCCTGTCTGTCCCTAGAACTGCAAACAAAACAAAAGCCATAGAGAAGACAATTCTAAAATTCATGCAAAACCAGAAGAGATGTAGATTAGCAAAAGCAACTAAGACAAGGCTGGAGGCATCTCAATCTTGACTTGAAATTTTACTGCAAAGATACTATGATTTAAAACAAAATAAAACACTAAACCAGCATGGTGCTGGCAAAACCCTGAGGGTCACTGGAACAGATTAGAAGATGCACAACCAACTATGAACACACTCAACCACCTTACTTTTGACAAAGATACCAAATCCTTTTGCTGAAAGAAATAGAGAAAGAAAGCCTGTTTAGACTGGCTTTGCTCATGTTGAACATTAAAAGTAGAGCCATATCACCCATTATTCATTAAGCTGAAATAGAAATGGATATAATATCTAAATATTAAAACAGAAACACTAAAAGTTCTGTAAGAGAAAATAGAATTGTTGAAGGCATCAGCATAGGCAAACTTCATGAACATAACCATGATTGTATAGGAAATAACATATAGAATCAGTAACTTGGATCTCATCATATTAAAATTATTTGGTACAGCAGAAGAAACCACCACAGACTGCAGAGACAGCCCACAGAGTGGGAAAAATTTTGCCAAGTGTTCCTTAGACAAGGACTAATACCTAGAACAGACAAAGAACAAAAAAATTTGACTCCCTAATTTAATGACCTCATCCAAAAATGGATATGTGAAATGAAACAGATACTTCTCAGGTGAAGAAGTAGAAATAGCAAATAAACATATGAAAAAAAAAAAAAAGTTCAACATCAGTGGTCATTTGAAGGTACAAATTGAAACTCTCCAGAAAGGCTGGTGGACACCACAGAGGAAGCATCATCAGTCTCTCTTCCGATTGTCATCATGTCTGAGTCAGAGTCTCCCAAGGAGTCCGAGCAGCTATGGAAGCCCTTCATCAGAGGGCTGAGCTTTGAAACAACTGATGAGAGTCGCAGGAGCCATTTTGAGCAGTGGGAAACACTCACAGTCTGTGTGGCAATGGAGACCCAAACACCAACCATTCCAGGGGCATTGGGTTTGTCACGTATGCCACTGTGGAGAGGTGCATGCAGCCATGAATGCAAGGACACACAAAGTGGACGGAAGAGTTATGGAACCAAAGAGAGCTGCCTCAAGAGAAGATTCTCAAAGACCAGGTGCCCACTTAATGGTGAAGAAGATCTTTGTTGGTGGCATTAAAGAAGATACTGAAGAACATCACCTACCAGATTATTTTGAGCAATATGGAAAAATCAAAGTGATTGAAATTATGACCGACCGAGGCAGTGGAAACAAGAGGGGCTTTGCTTTTGTAACCTTTGATGGCCATGATTCTGTGGATAAGGTTGTCATTCAAAAATACCACACTGAATGGCCACAACTGCGAAGTGAGGAAAGCCCTGTCCAAGCAAGAGATGGCTAGTGCTTCATCTGGCCAAAGAGGTAGAAGTGGTTCTAGAAATTTTGGTGGTGGTCGTGGAGGTGGTTTTGGTGGCAATGACAGTTTCGGTCATGGAGGAAACTTCAGTGGTCGAGGTGGCTTTGGTGGCAGCCGTGGTGGGGGTGAATATGGTGGCAGTGGAGATGGCTACAATGGCTTTGGTAATGATGGAAGCAGCTATGGAGGAGGTGGAAGCTATAACGAATTTGGCAATTACAACAGTCAGTCTTCAAATTTTGGACCCATGAAGGGAGGAAACTTTGGGGGCAGAAGCTCTGGGCCCTATGGTGGTAGAGGCCAATATTTTACCAAACTACGAAATCAAGGTGGCTATGGTATCTCCGGCAGCAGCAGTAGCTATGGCAGTGGCAGAAGGTTTTAAACACTTCCAGAAAACAAAGCTTAGCAGGAGAGGAGAGCCAGAGAAGTGACAGGGAAGCTACAGGTTACAACAGATTTGTGAACTCAGCCAAGCACAGTGGTGGCAGGGCCTAGCTGCTACAAAGAAGACATGTTTTAGACAATACTCATGCATATGGGCAAAAAACTCGAGGACTGTATTTGTGACTAATTGTGTAACAGATTATTTTAATTTCTGTTCTGTGGAAAGTGTAAGGCATTCCAACAAAGGGTTTTAATGTAGACCTTTTTTTTTTGCATCCATGCTGTTGACTATTAAATGTAATAGTCTGGTCATGATGCTGAATAAATGTGTCTTTTTTTAAAAAAATAAAATAAATAAATAAAACTCTCCAGAAAGAATGGCTATTATCAAGAAATCAACCAATAACAAATGCTAGCAGCATTATGGAGAAAATGGAACCCTTCTCTATTGTGGGTGGGAGTGTAGACTGGTGCAACCACCTTGGAAATCAGTGTGAAAATTCTTCAAACAATTAAAACTAGAGGTTCCATGTGACCCAGCTCTTCCCCTCTGTGTTACCTCCTGAAAGAATGAAAAGCATCTGTCGTAAAATACTTTTCTAGTTGCTGAAACAAAATACTTAACTCCCAAGAAAGAAAGAAAGATTTAAATCACAGTTCTCAGAAGTTTCAGTCCCTAATTGCCTGGCTCCAGGGCAGGATGACATGACAGAGGAAAAACAGTGCATGGCAGGCAGAGCAGCATAACACAGCAACAAAAGAAAACCACAGCGCTGGCCAATAGCTCAGTGGACTAAGGCACCTTCAAGCAGGCACAGGGCTGGGGCTACAATCCTGAGGCCTGCCATGTCAGCCCTGCCCCCCTGGGGTCCACTGAGCTGACAGCTGAGACTGGATGTGGAGGGGGGCACCTGTGATCCCAGCTCTTGGGAAACAGGAGAATCACTATGAGAGTGATCTAGCAGTGAGACTCTGAACACCCTGTAGACCCTTCCCTAAAATACAAAAAAAGAAGAAAGAAAAAGGAAGGAAGGAAGAAAAACCACAGCTCCTGCTCTCCCTTATAATCTTCTGCAGGCTGCTTGGGACAGGCAGCATTCACACCCTTAGGCCTACTGCCTTCCATCCCTGCACTACACCATGAATTCAGCATCAGAACTCTAGGTCCAGCCACCTCTGCAAAAACTCCACGTATGGCCATTGGAAGACTTTGAGAGGACATCTGAGCACAAGCTTTAATAGCATCACACCACAGTGACACATGCACATTCATGTTCATAGCAGTAATTCATAATACTTGGATTATGATAAAACACCCCTGCATTCAGCTTCCCAGCTTGACTTCATAAAGGATAATACTGGCTCTCTCAGTGAGCCCGTGTCTAGTGCTAACAGGTTGTCCTTGTCTATTTTCGTCCCTTCCCCACTGAGGACCTTTTCTCCTTTGTCCTTTCTCCACCACTGATAAATGATATCCAGGCTTGGAAATAGCTCGAATATCTATTTAGATAAGATAGATAAAGAAGATGTGGATGTTTGTATGCAATGGAGTACTATACTGCCATAAATAGGGATAAACTTGAGCTATTTCCAGGTTAAATGGATGCACCATGAGACCACATTCAAGTAAAATAAATCAGTCACACATGTGTAATATCACACTATTTCTCTAGCATGAGAAACCCAAAGGAACCCTTAATTATTAAGGACCACAATCTATATTGTGCAATGGGAAAAAAATGTTTCAATAGCAAGAGGAATTATGGAGAGAGGAGGGAAAGGAAGGAAGGAAACATAAAAAGAGAATAGAAGAAAAATGGAAGCAAAGCTTTTGTGAAGAAGGAGTGAAATGGGTTGAAGGGAGAGGAGGCGAATGGGGGAAAAATTAAAATGTATCATGTACAGGTACAAATCCCTTACGATGAATGTTACCAGTACATACATCTAAAATTTACCAATACAATTAATTTTAAAATGTATAACTAAATAAAAGAGGCACACTGCACTAGACTAAGATAGACAATACAGATAAGATTCAGGCTTTGACCCTAAACTGCCATCTGGCCCTGGCATGGCTAACTATTTGGTGTCTCCATGGCCTGTATTGTGGAGATAACAAATGAGAGGACATTGTTTCCTGGCTGCAAACGTACCTGTACATGATTCTCCAGTCATCTGCCAGTTTTTATTTCCTGTCTGAACCATAGGGCTGAAAGGAAACAGAGTTCACCGTACCTAAACCTCTTACTTAAGGAGAGAAAGCCTTCACCCTCAGAGGGACACGGCTCCTCCAGAGTCACTGTCCACAGCAGATGCGATCCAAGGCCTGTGGTCCTCAGTGCCAGTGCATGCTGTTCCTTTAAGCTCCACGTATCTATCTACCTCTCAGTGGTGGAGCAAAGACAAAGGAGAAAAGGTCCTCAGTGGGGAAGGGATGAAAATAGACGAGGACAACCTATTAGCACTAGACACGGGCTCACTGAGAGAGCCAGTATTATCCTTTATGAAGTCAAGCTGGGAAGCTGAACGCAGGGGTGTTTTATGTGTCAGCACCAAAGCAATTATGAATGAGCTGATTAATAAATAAGCAAACAAATACTAGGAAATCAGGCCCATATTAATGCTTCAAATTCACGGCAACACCCTGTTAACATGAACTTCAAGTATTAGCACTAATAACCACACTAATCAAAGAGATGAAGCTTCCAAATTAATTCAAATGCTGCTCAATAGACCGTCGCCGTGCATCACAGCCTGGGACTTTTCTATCTGTTCAGATCTCCATGCAGTAATGAAATCCATTAACATGCAAAACTGGCTTTGGTTCTTAAGGGAAAAGATGAAACCGGGATATGACTCGCATCCTTGGTGGTAGAACTCCAATGCCGCAAAACTTCAACTGTGCCCAAATTCCTGGCCTTTTTCTTTTGGAAAAAGCAATTCTCCCACGCTAGGTTTTACAGCTGTATCCAGAATATTTTCAACAAAAAAGAAATAGGTTACTGAAGGAATTGAATATAGAAGTTAGAAATAGGACACTTAGGCTGAGGTCATGGCTCTGCCACATACATAGCCGGCAAACTTTGGTTTTAGCTCTTCATTTTTTTTCGTATCAGGAATTGAACTTAGGACCTTGTTTTTGCCAGGCAGGCACTGTACTATTGAGCTATATGCCTAGCCCCAAAGCCTTGGTTTTACAAAGCATGTTTCTTCTCCGACCATCATTTTCCCTCTCCATGAAATGCGAATGACGTGTACTCTCCCGAGCTGCTTGTAGGCTTCAAAGAAGTATGAAAGTACCCATGTCTTGAAAAAACTGAAGTGTTTTACCAAACGAGGTTATTCCTCATACTTTTCAGATGCCTATAGATTTTTAAAAGTATTAATTGAGTCAGGCATGGGAATAGAAGGCAAGAAGCAAAAATAAACATGTGTCTTGCTCATGTTTACAATCTATTAAAAGCTACATTTTAAAAGTGAATATAAGCATGAGACTGTAATACAGATATAATAGGTATACATGTAGAAGATTTCATTTAACTCATTAATGAATCAGGAAACTAGTCCACTGGTAAACTGCTACAATAAATTATCAGTGAACTCAGCACAGTACATTACTAGTCAAATGTTCGATGCTGAAATTAATTTATAAGAAGATGGAAAGGTGGTCACTATCTGTGGGCAACAACCAGTTCCAGTCCATTAAGACCCAATTTGCATTTGGCTGAACAAAAATTCTTTGTATTACTATTAAATTATTCCATACCATAATTTCTCTCTCTGTGGAGTTGTAAAACAGCACATGCATGCATAGGAGAAGCAGAGAGAATCTAGGCGGGTGAGCTAGTCTGGACACTCACTAAACATCAGTCTCTCAAAATTTTCCTCTAGAGATGTTTGATGAAAAGAACACAAGACCTGTTCAATACAGTTGCCTGAGCTTCAGCTTCTTAGCTGACAACTAACTGCAAGCCTTAGGGGAGATAGCCACTCCGCAGTGCAGCATTTCTGCTCCATTTGCTTGTAGGATAACCTTGAGTGAAATTATCCGTCCTCCCCTGACTCAGGCCTCAGCTTCCTTTACTGAAAACTGGGCCCAGCGCTATTCACTGTAGTCTAAGAAATGAGGTCAATCGAGATGTCCATCAGTGAGTGAATGCACCTTGAAGTGTGGGACATACACACAAAGGAATCCCGTTCAGCCACAAATGCAGTAAAATCCTGACATTTGTAGCATAATGCATGGAACTGGGAAGGGAATTAGAAGGGCAAGCAACTGCCTGAGGATGGTTGGGATGGGAGCCAGCACCTCTATCTGCCCCTCCGAGAGACTAGCAGCTTCTAATTCCTAAATGGTGGTCGCCAGTAGCCAGTTACTTCCTCCTAACTAAACTTATCAGAAAGGAGTGATGCTCCCAGATGCTAAGATTTTTTTTTTTTAAATGGAGCTCCTTAGAGACGTTGAATGAGGCACACAAACACAAATGAATTACAAGGCAACAGATCCATGAAACATAGACTGATTTGAAGAACAGTGCAGGTCTGGATGGTAAGAGAATGGGGTATGAATTACCAGCTCCACCACTTTGGAGCTCTGCAGTTTTAGACAAATATCTTATTTTTCTGAGCTTCTGAAACTGTATATGTCATCTTACATCCACTACAATTATCAAAAGCAGTTCTGTGGGTCATCCAGTCTCTGATGCAACTGTCCAACTCTGCTGTTACAGTGAGGAGGTACCTTACACAATGCGTGAGAAATGATGGAAGACAGTTCTGCTGCCGACCCATGCCTCCCCTTTCTGGATGGCAGTGGTCAACAGGAGGATAGTTGATTCTGGGAATGGAACATCTTTTGGTGGTTTCAGGGATTGAGCTCAGGACTTTGCACTTGCCAGGTAGGCACGTATTCTACTGAGCTAACTCCTCAGCCCTTGGGATAGTTTTCTTAAACATTGTAGCTATATGATCCCTGTTCCTTGAGCATTAACCCAAAATGGGGTGCTTTGGGAGATCCTTTTGCAACACAGCAAGTCAGAAATGAACAGAGAAGACTCCAAATTTCCTGAGCCCTGGAGTCTGGCTTGCAATAAGATCTGTGTTGTCCCTTGATGCCTGTTTGTAAGTAATGAATCTATCTCATGCAGCCTTTTGGATATTATGTATCCTGTCTCCCCAGACTCAGACAAACTGCAAACCAGTGCACAGTGAGCCTGTTTCAGAAATGATTGCAGCCATGTTCCAAAAAAAAGTGTTCTTGATGGATACTGAAAGCTAAATTTTATATAATTTTCATGCTTAATGAAATACTTTTCCTAATTTTCAACCACATGAAATACATAAGACACTTTCAGCAATAGGGCATCTAAACAGAGAGTGCAGACCAGGTTTGGCTGCTGGGCCAGTCTCTGCCCTAAAGTGCTATACAAACGTGGAGAGCACAGCAGGGAAAGACTTATTACAAAAAGAATTATTTATTTACTTATTTTAACATTTTAGGGAAGGGTCTACAAGGTGTTCAGGATCTCACTACTAGATCGGACTCGTAGTGATCCACCTGTTTACAGCCTCCCAAGAGCTGGGCTTACAGGTGCATTTCACCACACCCAGTCTCAGTTGCCAGCTCAGTGGGCCCCAGAGGTGGAACTAGCACAGCAGGGCTGGGCATCAAGCACTTGGACCCTGGGCCCACTTGTAGGTGCTTTAATCAGCTGAGCTATTTGGCTGGCCTTATAAAAAAATTTAAAGGCAGCATTTTTGTGTATGAACATACAGCTTTGAAAAAGCAGCTTATTACTTACAGTTGAGGCTTCAGCATGCAGTTCTAGAAGTCCAGGGAGAGAATGGCTAGTTAGTTGTGTTAGCTTTCTGTATGAAAATGCCCAAGAAAATAAATTTAAAAGAAAATAAAAATGAGTTATATGGGCTCACAGTTTCAGGAGTTTCAATTCATGGTTCCATCAACTTGGGGCCTGTGGGGAGACTGAACATCGTGATGAGGGGAGTGTGGCAGATGCAAGCTCTTCTCCACGTTTCCAGGAAGTAAAAAGACAATGACAGACCAGGGCTGAGGATAATGTGCAGTCCTAGAAGGAATCCCTAGGATGTACTCCATGAAGCTAGATCCCCATACCAAAGTTCCCACCACCTCTCCCAATAGTGCCATCAAGCGATGAGTCCATCAGTGCATGAATCCACTGAGGAGGTGAGAACCCCTCCATTCCGTCACCTTCTAACAGCTCTCTTTGAACAGTGCTGCCCCAGAGACTGAGCCTTTGACACACAAGCCCATGGGCACATTTCAGATCCAAAGGGCAGCACTTGTAGGCTCAGACAACTAGCGAAGGGTTGGTGGAAAGGAGGGCATTTAGTTTCACCCGGAAGGAGGAGTGGAGTTAAGCAGAAGAGCTACATAGGTGGGGATTTAAGGATGGAAGGAAGCACAAGTGCACACAGGGAGCACAGGGTACATCATCAGAGTCAGCCACACGGGAGGGTGGGAGGCAAATGGGAGGCATTGAAGATCCAGCCCAAACCTTCCAGTTTCCAATAGTTTTCACTTACGCATTCTTTCTATGTCCCAGATGCCTGATGATCACATAGACAAAGCAGGAAATCTGGAAAAGTCCTACTCTAGAGGATCTAAATACACTGGAAACCAGGAAAAACATCCTCAAGGAAGTTATGTGAAAATAGCCTAAAGAACTTACATTAGCTGTTCCAGAGATATTACTTCACTGGGGATTCCCAAATAAAGAAAGCCTTCCACAGATATTACCTCACTTGGGTCTCCTAAATGAAGAAAGAATTATCATCATTTTAAAGATGAGGAAACTGAAAAAATAAGAAATGATAAGCAAACTGAAAGCACAGGAGAGAATTTCCCGTGAATTTCAGTTTCCTTAACAACAGCCAACATGTACATATTGATCTCCAGAGACTCTCAGAGGGGACCGAGAGAAGCTTGGTGAATGACTATGGAAGGCTGTGGCCCGTGGCTTCCAAAGCAAGTGTAAAAGTGTTCATGTGGGCAGGCTGGAATCTCCCAAGGGGTAGCATCGTGGAAACCCATGCAGATGACCCAACATCAGCCTGCTTAGAGTAGCTGGGGACTTTTCCCTCTCTTGGAAGCTGAGAACAGTTCCTAAGAATGACTACATATGCCTCACTGGCAATGGCATGCTCTAGGAGTGAGTGCTGGAGTTAGGCATAATTAAATAACATTTGCAGCATTCCTGAAAACTATTGGACTAAAAGAAACAGGTGATAAAAGCAAATTGAGGGTTATTTGCATCTTGCAAATGTGCTTTTAATCAACAGACCCCAGCCTTCCACCATCAGCAGCCGATCCCTGCAATCTGGAGAGACTGTGTAAGCACAAAGCACTCATTCAAGAGCCATGGAAGCTGGCACAATGCAGCAATCAGCCAGCCTCTGGCTTCTCTGTGATGCTATCTATACCTGCACCTGTTAATGCAGGAACTTTTTCCTCAGCCCTTTGAAACTTAAAAATGGACAAAGTTGTCATTTGTCAGGTCCCTTCCAACCTTTAGGGGTTAGGGATATATAAATTAATAGCAAAGGCTAATCAGTCTCTTCTGGACAACCAGAATCAGTGGGTCTTTTCCCCTATAGGTCTACCATGTGGCATCAATACGACTGAGCTCCTTGGACTGTGAACTAAGTCTCACTTTATGGGTGAGGATGGGGCAGTAAGGATGGCTAGGGCTGGAAGGGGGAAGGGAGCTGCATTAGTTAGCAGCCAACCCACCACCAGGGAGAATGAATCCCTGAGCTGGCTTGTCAGGTGCAGAAGGAGGCTGAATGCTTTTTTGATTGCTGTAATTGCGGAAAATTGGATGCTTGTGAGTGCCTGCTTAACAAGAAGAATCTCATGGATGAGACTTGGGGAAAACGCCCCTCTTCAGTTCCCTCGCCTTTGTCCCATGCATATGAGGTAATTCTCCAACCCTCAAGGATTGTGAATAGGCTGCTAATTTTAGTTGTGTGAGCCAAACAAAGAGCCTGGTTGGTGGATCCGGAAGGTGATTCATCTGATAATGATGTTTGTGTGGTGGAGGCATGAAGGTCTTGACAGGAGCCCCCACTACTTCAAATTTTCTTCACAAAGAATTGCATGATTTTTTAAGTGGCTATCAGCATTGGCAACTGACGTGGACTTTCATATCTTCTTTCCTGCCTAATTTTCTTCTTAAGTCTTGATACTGCTAAGTGATTTGAATATACCTAACTAACCTTCCTTGGGCCTTCTTGCTTGGGACAGCAGAAAAGCAGCATTGAAGGCCCAGTCAATGCAGTATTCAAAGTCAACATAATGCCAAGTCTAGCTGACTTTGACACCTTCAGAGAAAACAGATAAAAGTGAAGAGGCTTTCACATACTAAGTGGGAACAGAAATTTAGAAACTGTTGGAGGAAGCTGAGAATGTTCTGGTTCTGGCATTAGCTTGCTTGCAAGTCAGTAGTACTTGGGCCTTATAGAGCTGAGAGCCATAGGCTAAGTGCACTATTTTGTTTTTCTTGGGACAGGGTCTTGCTACATAGTTCTTGCTGTCCTAGACAAACTATGTTGCCCAGGCTGGCCTCAAATTGGAGGCAATCTTCCTGCCTCAGTCTCCAACTGCTGGCATCGCAGATATGCAGCACCACACCCAGTATGGTTAAGTGTGTCTTTAAACAGTCTATTGCAATAGCCAAGACAACATTACGTGTCATTTCAGTGCAATAGGCTGGCTTTGATAAGAGACTATTATACCTGATTTTAGCATAAAAGCTGGCTTTGCTTAATGTTTGCTTACTTATAATAGGCCACCCTGATTCGTTGAACCTTAGGGGTAGCAACCTGTCAGGGTTGGTCAGTCTTTCCCTGGTTTAGCATTCTCACTCCTGCATCCTGGCAAAGTACTCACCTCTAAACAAACCAAGATCTCCAGCCACCACCATGACTTTCACCTATTGCATGAGATTGGCTCATTTCTATTTTTTAAAATCTATTTGGTACAGGATCTATAGGGTCTACAGGGTCTCACTATGTAGAGTGGTCTTGTAGTGATTTTTCAATTTTCAGCCTTCCAAGCACTGGGATTACAGGCATGCACTACTATGCCCAGTCTCAATAGTTATCTCAGCATGCCCCATGGGTGGGACCAGCATAGCACACTGAGGATCAAACCCAGGTGGCTGTGCTCTGCCTAAGCTGGCACTTTAGTCTGCTGAGCTTCTGGCCGGCCATTGGCTCATTTCTAAAGGCTCTTTGAGCAGTAACATTTCTAAAGGCAGGGAACTCCTCTCCTCTTGTAACTCTTCCATCTTATTCTAAGTCTGCTCACCATCTCAGTCGTGATATGTTCTGTGCCTACTTTGCTTTTGTTCTCATCATTTTCTTCCTTCTTAGAATTTCTTCTGCTAGTTCCCTTTAAGGAGACTCTAGACCATACTTGCCAGCCTCCAATGTACATGTATGCCTCTAGGTGAGGAAACAGGGTAGAGTACTTAGACACCTTTCCCAAGACATCCAATTGGTAAGTGCTGGAGGTAGAACAGAATTCAAATGATCCAGCTCCAGAGTTCATACTTTTTTCTTTTCTTTTCTTTTTTTTTCAACTTTGGTACAGGGTCTCACTGTGCAGTTTGAACTCATAGTGATCCACCTGTTTCAGCCTCCCCAGTGCTGGGATTATAGGCATGCACCACCATGCCCAGTCTTGGTGTGCCCCTCAGATCAGGTCTGGCATGGTGTGAGGTACTGGGGATTGAACCCAGGTCCTTGTGCTTGCCTAGACAGGTGCTTAGACTGCTAAACTATCTCAGCAACTCCAAATATCATACTTTTAATAGCTCCACTGTGCTACATTCTATATATTCTTTTCCTATGCCATTTGCTACATTGTACTGATTACTTATTTGTCTGTTTATTTTTCTCCCACTGTATCAGGGGCATCTAGCACAGCCCTGGAACACGAAAGATAACCAGTACTTGTCTGCTCAGTGTCTGCATCATCCATATGGCAGCAGGGGAGTGACAGACCAGTCCTAGCTTGCTGTCACTGCAGTGTGTAAATTGTATAATTCTAATGAGGAAGACTGGGGATCTACATTCAAAAGACCATCATGAATGCTCTGGAGCCCATCAGTGAAATATTTTCTCCAAGTACAGAAGGACTAGGATTAGTATTAAAGAACACTGCAGCCCATACCTGTGTAACCTGAAATAATGGACTGTTCATGCTCATCTATTTCCACCTAACCCTCCAAAGTGTCTATATACTTGCTTGAGCACCCCAGAACCAGGGAGAATTATGCTAGGCTCTGGATATAGATGGCAAAGTCTGCTGGATGAATGAGATCATTGAGCCAGCTCTTGAAAAATATGTAAGAGCTCTTGGGTGAAATACAGGGAATGGTTATTCTAACCAAAAAGAAAAAACAAAACAAAACAAAACAAAACTCAGCATCTTCAAAGCACACATATGCATACAGATGCTTTCAACCATAAATATCATAAAAGTCCAGCTCAAGCTGCTTTAAATGCAGGAGAGACCATTGGCTGATTCAGTTAACTAAGAGAGCAAACTCAAGACCTCAGCAGTGGTTGATGCATGGGCTTTACAACGTTTCCCCATTTGGATCTGTAAGAAATGGACTCCTCTTCCAGCTGGTTCTGCTTGTATCTTTGTGATACTGACCACAGCTATCATGTTGCAATGTCCTCGGGTACTTGATGGAATTCAGTGGGCACTTTTATAACCAGTGGATAAACAATAAAAATTGTAACTCTTATTAACTAACCCCTGGACCCCCATAGTCATGTGCCAATTGGCTTGAGTACCTTGAAGTGACCACTTTGTCAAGGAGGTTAAGGTTGGCCTGATTTACTGAGACTGATGTGGGAAAAAAAAACCATAACCTCCATTCCATCATGGCAGCAAGAAAATCATTCCATATGACAGCTTCCCCAGTGTCAAGGTAGAAAAAGGAGGCAGACAGATGGCTTTGTGACAATAGAGAAAAGACACTCAACATCACCCTCATCTCCCATTTTTTGCTGGCTCCACCCAAAACTAACCCTCCCTCCCTCTCTTTTCTCCTCCCTCCCTCCTTCTATCTCTTCTTCTTCTTCCTCTTCTTCTTCCTCTTCTTCTTCTCCTTCTCCTCCTCCTCCTCATTCTCCTCCTTCTCTTTCTCCTTCTCCTCCTTCTTCCTCTCTCTCTCTTTTTGTCTCTCTCTCTCTCCTGCTTGTCACAGGGTTTCACCAAGACACTAAGTTGCTGAGACTGTCTCAACTTCCCAGAGACTTGAAATTATAGGCTTTTACCATGGTGGCCAGCTCATTTTCTCTCTCCTTAAGCATGCATCTATATTTATTTATTTGTAATTTTAAATTTGCTTGTTGGCTTTATAAACAATTTGAAAGCAACTAAGGTAGTACTGAAATCAACTCATCACCATCTTGATCCTTCTCTCTGGCAGGTTCAAGAAAGTCATAGGGATTCTTAAAGACAGCATTGTAAGTAGGAGGATTAGATGATAGAAGTGGGAAAGCACAAGCTTGGTCCTTATCTCATGTCTGTCACTTTGCTGATCTTTGGGCTTCCATTGGTCCACACTCTATGTTTCCATATATATTGTTGCTCATTAAGAGAAATAGGCAGTGTGGTTTTAAACTATATAAACTTAGCTAAGTTACAAATACAAATTCTAGAATTAAATTCCCTACATAATTCTGAGTTACAGTTGGTCACAAGTGAATGTGCCAAGTCATAGGAAATTTGAAAAGAAGACATGAAGAGTGATTCTGTTTCCTTTATCTACTAAATATTAATGATAAGTGGCACAAAGAAGATGAATCATGGTGTAGTTGGCTTTCTTCATTGGCTTGAGGTAGACTTGGGATCTCAGTTCCTCCAGGTCTTTAAAAAAAGGATTGATTGATTCATTGATTGATTGATTTATGTGGTACAGGTTTTCACTATGTACTTTGAACTCATAGTGATCCTCTTGTCTCAGCCTCCTCAGCATTAAGATTACTGGCATGTGCCACTGTGGCTATTTCTGGTGGTTGGCATGGCACTGGGGCTGACAAGGCATGAAGTGCTATGGATCAATCCCAGGGAGATATCTCCCTGGCCCCCTCCAGATCTTTTCAGATCATTTATTGCAACTTCCTAGAGGGCCAGGCAGAGCTCAAGTACTACTCTGTGCAAGGCGCCAGCTGATCTGATAGGTTGACTGCATCATGGGGTGGAGGAGATGAGAGACAGACAGGCAGGGTCTCGCTCCCTGCCAGTTCTTGCCTGTCCTGTGTGTTCCCATGTTTTGTCTGTCTTTCCTTTTATATTCCTAGCCTTGCAGGTCCCATAACAGAAGCAGAAAATATAGCAATAAATAGGTAATATAATCAACGTTCCACAATTACGTATGATCAAACACTTGAAGTGCATCTCTTACTCTGTATCAATCAAAATGGTCTTATTCCAAAAATTAGAGAAAAAGAAGGGCTACAAGGACAGTCAATATTTTGGCCCTAGCCTTTCAAGGTCAGTGAGGACTCAGGAAATTGAGTTACACAGTTGTAACTCAACTGTGTCCCAAATTTTCTGATCAAGGAGATTATGAGGCCATAGTGGAAAGTGATCAATGATGTAGTGTGTGCCTAGGAGAGTCACCTAGAGAGAATACATCCCCTCAGGCTTTCACAGACAGCAAATTGGTCAAGCAATGGCCATGACTCATCTACATGGCTGACACTGACAAAGGATCTACAAAGTGTGGTACAGGGTTTCAGGGTAAGTCCTGAGGGGATTTGACTGACCTTGTCAGGTACAAAAGTTAGATTTCTTGTTATATAGGTCTTGCTTTATCTTGGTCTTAACCATCCAGCAGAAAAATATACAAATGAGATATAAAAAGTACAGCCATATTAATATGCTAATCTGAAAAAGGCTCAATAACTTCTGACATTGCCATTCCTATAGACAACCCATTCCTATTATGGTCTACTGGACTGTATTGGAATATTTTGCTGAATTCACTCACCTACAATATTTAAATAGCAATGGAGTACCCATCTCTGACAAAACTAAACAAAAAAGGGATGTAAATTAAGGCTCATTTTGTATCTGTATATGCAAAATAGTTAGGACAGGTATGAAGCTACTTTCTCTTAATTCAATGAGAAGAATGATTTGTACTAATAGCATTTGTGGACAGGATATCATGTCTGCATCTTGTACTATGAATAACCACTACAAAGACAATATGCAATGTATTAATTATTGAAACTGTCCTACTAATCAGTTTTGAAACTGTCTCATTGCTATTTTTTTCTCAATAAAATTAGTTAAAAATGGACATTATAAGCAATAACAAAAAATGTTCTTAATGCTCTGAACCCTGAGTGCTTCAAATAATATTCATTGAAAGCTTATCGTGAGCCACCCATTCTATCCATATGTTGCTTCTATTACTTTTCATTTAAAACTCACAGAAACTCTTGTAAGAAGTCACCATCCTCATTTCATACTATCTCTATTTTACAGATGAGAAGATTGAAGCACAGAGAACTTAAGTAATTTACCCAAAATCATACTTGTAAGATTGTCGGAGACTGATGCAGGACTCAGCTAAGTATGTGACTTTATCTACTTTGGAAAATGAAAAGTCTATTCTTGAATTCTCTTCTAGTTTTAACATTCTTAGAAATACACTGCATATTTAATTTTTAATCCTAGAAAATGTGTCTCAAAGCATGGTATAAAATATGTACGTCAGAATCACTTAGAAAACTATTTACAACACAGGTTTCCAGATCCCCTGAAGCTATGGAAAGGTTCTGTGTGGTTTTAGATTTCTGAAGTGATTTTGCTGCACAATAAAATTTAAGAAACACTCACTCCTGCTCCCCCCCATTATAGGACAATAAATTATGTGTGTGCATGAGGAAGAAAATCTAAAGAGTTCATTTGGAAGGGAAGGATATGCTTTAGCTTCAGGTAGTCAATAAGATGCAAAAGAGTTGGGTATTAGCTCAGTAGTAGGTCTCTTATGTTGGGCTTGATCCCTAGCCACACACACACACGCGCGCGCGCGTGCATGCACTCATGTATGCATGCATGCACACATGCATACCCTTAGCCCATGATGGAGTTGGCATCACAAAGATCCTGCTGGATTTGCCTCTGCCTCTCCCCCTCCCAAAAGCACACTTGGAAACTTCTTCCTAGATTCCTTAGATAAGTTGTCATCAACCTGCCCCATGACGGTGCACGAAACAACTACAGTGACAGTGGCAGTGGCAGAAGGGGCTGCATGCCATTTGCATCCTGCTTTCTCAGCTGCCCCCTGCTGTTCACCATGGCATGTTCATTGTAGTGTCTCTGGTCCATTTCATGGCTTATCCTTCCTTGTCTTCTCTTGGGAACTCAAAACCACACTGGATGCTGGATGCTGGTCAGAAGCAGCAGAAGCTCAGGCTGGCAACCTTGTCTGCTAACCATCGTCTCGGGGGCAGTTCCTTGAAGCACAGGAGCTTTAGGCTGCACAAATTGGCTTGGAAGAAGGCAGATATGATGATGAAAGGCCTCTTTGGGGCTGCTCCTGGGCATCATTAGCAGGCTCGCAGGCTGATAATGAGGCCTCTGCTATGTGGCAGTGCCAGCCTGGAGGCACCAGCACTCTCTACTGAAGAGAATAGTGCCCTCGGGCTCCAGATGGCCCTGAGGGGTGCAGGGGCTGCTGTCATTTGCAAAGGATTTTCATTTAGCCTGTCTCCTTTGAGCTCCCTCTCACCAAATCCTAAAGGACTTCTAATCTGACTGGAGAAAATGTTAATGACTAAAATTTCTTTCTATCATTCTTTCATGCCAAACTTCTCTCACAAAAGAAAAACACAACGAAGTACCATTTCTTAAAAGTATTTGCCTTTTCCCAGATGTGATGGTGAAAGGTAAATTTTAGGTGGCAGCCAGGTATCAAGATATGAGTTTGACAAATTATTTTCTGTGGTACCATTTAATTCTTATAATGCCCTCCAAAAACTCCCATCAGCCTTTTCACCCAGATGAGGAGACTGAGGTTTATGTTATGTTTTCTCAGTAACAATCTCACAGCTCTTTGGGGAAGGAATGGCACTAACTATATAATATAAACAGAGACTCGGGCTAAAGAAAAATCCTGGCTTCTGAGCTTGAACCTTTGCACTAGCCCCCCAAGAGGGAACCTCTCAAAGCTAACAACTGGTGCTAACATTTCTCTTCACCCAAGTCCCTTAAATGACCAATCCAGGACAAAAGGAAAGTAACTAGATGTTTTCTAGAGTTTGCAACCAGTAATATCATACTTTGTTCATAAACCAGTTCTCACAATGCCTGCGATCTGGGCTAGACTTTGCCTATGGTTGCGCCATCCCATACTTTTTCTTGTTCCACAGAAAGAAAGTAAAAATCCACCCTCTTCTTTGCTTCCTCCCAAGGCTCCAGTCCTAAAGAAGATCCCACCGCAGATGCATATCTTCTTATCCTTTGGTGAATGTGCAGATTAGTCCCAGGACCTCCTATAAATTCCAGAATCCTTATATATGAGAACGTAGTACCTGGGCATACTACATGCATTCTCCTGCATTCCTTAATTCATTCCTAGATTACTTGTAACAACCTCCTACAATGCAAATGCTTATCAGTAGTTATATTATGTGGTTTAGGAAACAAGGACAAGGAATCTGTTTCTGTTCAGATCTATTTTTCTTTGTTAAAATACTTTCTATTTAGAGTTGAATGAATTTGTGGATGGTGAATACATGGATGTGGTGTACAGACTATATCTATAAATACGAATTCTAGACTTTTGTATTTCCTGTGCTGGATGATATTTCAAGACATTTAATTGGGTGCTGGGAAACACAAATACACAAAGCCTATCAGTGAATACTTCCCTAATGGGTGAACAGAGGCTTGGGATTATTGGCAGCATCTTTTTGAGGTTTTCTGTGATCTCCCTAGGGGTGGGCCATCCTCTCCCACCCACTAAGACTAACACTACCACTCACACTAACACTACTAAGATTAAAGGCATGCCAGGGTAAGATCCCCATTAGTTTAAGATCCCGGCTGACCTCTATGTAATCCAATAGTGCTTCTGATTACTGTGTGTACCTGATAAAAAGTGGCTAGCTTAGAATGCCATTATCTCTTCCCATCCTGAAGTGTTGACCTCCAGGTCCCCTTTTATAAATTACTAAGTTTGTTTTGTTCTTTTTCTACATCCTTTGCTGAACCCCTCAGACACGGTTGCGAGGGTCTTGGCTAGGTCACTTTTAAATCAAATGCCTACTTGATGCAATAATGACCTTCAAGGCCAGAGAGATGATTGTATAATCAAGCAGCTTTCCCTTCCCTGGAAGTCCTAAATTCTGCAACATTCTATTACCCTGTTATATTGAATAATAACATTAGAATTATTCACTTACAAGATTGTAAATCATTTGAATAAAAGAATTATGCCCGTGCTTTGGATTTCCAGTCTTTTAACCTACAGACTACAACATGGTAGATTCTTGCTAGTACTAAGTAAATAAACCAATAAATGAATGAAAAATGAATAATTAGATGCATAAATTCCTCAATTTCTGGAGAACATAGCCATTGCTTTTGCTTTATTTTTCCAGTGCCAGGGATTGAACACACAAGTTTTACACCAAGCTATGGACCCAACCCTTGTTTTAATTAATTTATTTATATTTCAAAAAGAGAATACAAAATGGTAAAAGAAGAAGAATAAAACATTATAAATGGTACAGAATTTCAGTAAACAAAATAAGCAGAATTCGACAATGATTGTTGTGCTGCATATTATCTTCAGATTAGTTGTTTAGTTTATCCGATACAGACATGAAAAATTGGGAAAAGAAAAAAGAAAAAATTAAGGTATTAACTCCTTTCAATAAACCAGGAGAAATCAGCTGTATGGTTATCCAAGCTATCCTGTATATATAGAAAAAGATACCTTTTTCCCTTCTCTCTCTTGTCCCTTTCCTCTTCCCTGTTTTCCCTTCTCACTAAACAGATTCTTTCCCTTTTGTGGCATCCATTGTACCCTTCAGATTTTATTTCCTCTTTCAGGCTCTTACACTAGGAAGACAATATGATGTTTGCACATGGGAGTCTAATTCATTTCACTTAGCAGTATGTTCTCTAGTTGTATCTATTTACCTGTAAAAACCTTAAGTATATCTTTTTTATAAGCTAAATAATATTCCATTGTGTAAGAATTCTACACCTGTTTTATCTATCCCCCAGATAATGAGAATTTATGTTGTTTCCAGATTTATTTATTTATTTACTTTCATGGTGATCTAACCAGGGCTGTGTGGATGCCAGGCAAATACTCTTCATTGAGCTATACTTCCAGCCCTTAATTACTCTTTTATTTATTTTTTTAAATTTTATTGAGAAAGAAGTAGCAATGAGATAGTTTCAAAACAGGGTAGTAGTACAGTTACTATAATTAATACATTGCATATTGTTGTCTTTGTAGTAGTTATAGTACAAGATGCAAACATGATATCTTCTCTAAACACTATTAGTTCAAAACTTTCTTCTCATTGAACTAAGAGAAATTAGCTTTATACCTATGCTATTATGTATATACAGGTATAAATATTTTTTCCACTACAAAATTGTCCTTCATTTGTATCCCCCCCTTTTTGTTTTACTTTCATCAGTATTCCATTACCACTCATATATTGTAGGTACATAAATTCAGCAGAGTAATCCAATATAGTCCATAATAGTAGTGGGTTATCCACATGACTGGCAGTGTCAGAAGTTGTTTACTTGAGACTTTTACATCTCAGCATATTAATATGGCTTTACTTTTTATACCTCATTTGTATATTTTTCTGCTGGATGGTTAAGACCAAGATAAAGCAAGACCTATGTAACAAGAAATGTAACTTTTATACCTGACAAGGTCAGTCAATTCCCCTCAGGACTTACCCTGAAATCCTGTACCGCACGTTATAGATCCTTTGTCAGTGTCAGCCATATAGATGAGTCATGGCCATTGCTTGACCAATTTGCTGTCTGTGAAAACCTGAGAGAATGTTTTCTCTCCATGTGAATCTCCTTAGGCATACTCTACATCATCAATCGCTTTCCTCTGTGGCCTCATAATCTCCTTGATCAGAAAATTTGGGACACCACTGAGTTATAGATGTTGTTTAGAAGATTTAACTATGACAAATCACGCTCATCTGAACATGCAACCGCATATATCACTGTGGCATGTTTTCAGTTCATTTGAGAAAATACCTACAAAGGGAATAACTGGCTTGAATGGAACTTCTACTCCTTGCTTTTCATTTTTTATTTTGAGACAGTATCTCATAAAGTCTCTAAATTGTTCAATCTCAGCTTGAATGTGGAATCCTTCTGCCTGAGACTCCTATGCTCTACAGGGAACAACACAAAGGCAGGAATCTTGAGTTGTCTGTGTCCCATACAGTGCAAGGGCCAACGCATGTGTACACTGAGTTGAGGGAGCATGAGTACTATGATCAGAGACAGAATATCAGGATTGCTTCTTCACTTCCTATGTGTAAAAATTTGGCTCAGTCACTCAGCACCCCCAAATTCCAACTTACTCAACTGGAAAATTGGGATGATATTCACTATACAGGACCATATGAATTAAGTAACACCTAGCATTTATCCTATAGGGCATTTACTGAGGTTTTCCTAGTATGGGATGTACAATGACTAGTACAAAGTAGATGTTTGATAAATATTTTGTGTCAATAAATACTTATTAAATGGATTTGTGGAACTTGTCCAATTAGAAATAAAGATTATTGGATAATGTAATTTTTAAAATCATTTATTTATTTGGTACAGGGTCTCACTATGCAGCTCAAACTCATAGTGATCTTCCTGTGTCAGCCTGCCCAGTGCTAGGATTATAGGTGTGCACCACAAAGCCCAATTTCAGTGGCTGATGTCGTATGGGGCCAGCATGGCATGTGGTACCAGGGATTGAACCCGGGTCCTTGCCTTAGACAGCTGAGCTATTTCTCTGGCCCCAAGATTATTAGATTAAATGTAAAATAGATTCTTGTAGTTCTTTTTTTCCTTTTCAAACTATGTAATAGGCACAAAAGAATTGAAATAGAACCAGAATTAATGATTTTTATTGCCTATGTCCTTCCATTTATGTTTCTACTGGTTGCACAATTAAAATATCTAGAATAAAAATAACTTTATGATTGTAGGTTTGATGTCTTATCCTTTTTGCCCTAATCAGGTGACATTTGTCAGGTGACATTTTTTTAAGCCAACCCCAGTGTTCAGTTAAAAGTATAGACTTCTGAAGGACATACTAATTCTCTTAAAACACACAAAAGCCTCTTCTAAAAAGATAAGTTCAACTTTGTTTATGTGTCCTCAGCAGAAAATCATTACTTGTGGTAGGTGGAGGCTGTCAGAAGAGAGATTGCACATCCCTTCCAAGATGTGAATCTGTGTGTGTGTGCCATTGGAACTGGTCACTATTCAATTAAGAGCATGGGGCTCAGGGTTTTTATTGCTCTGACAGAGATTAAAGCAGGTGGGGAAGAAACTAAAGCTTTCCTACTCAATGTGGGTTTCATTTTGAACTGACAAATTGATTCTGTTCTAAATTAAGAAAATACACATTCCCAAGCACATTCCCTATCCTCCACATATACTCAGTTGTCTCACACACATACTCACCCCCACACACACAAATATGAACACAAATGATGTTTATTCCTGAGAGCTAATCTCATTTTAGTAGGTTCCTGGACAGGTGTGCTAATGACTTTAGCCTTCACAGGGCAATGTTAAAATAGAAATCCTCAAGAGACTCAATACTCTTTCCCTCCAGAGATCTTAAGTTCATCTTGTGAAACTTGACAGCTGACTCAAAACAGCAAGCCTTTTGTGTGCTGGAAACATATAATTAAAGCATAAGTCACTTTATATTAGGAAAGGGTAAAGAATCCTTCAAAATGAGGTAAGACTTCTAGAAAGAAATGGAGGGCCTGGGAGATAGCTCAGTTGAATAAGTGCTTACCTGGCAAGCACAAGGTCCTGGGTTCAATCCCTAGTATCACAAAAATAAATAAATAAACAAACAAATTGAACAATACAAAGAAATGGTGAGTTGAAATATGGACAGAGACATGAAAGACAATGACACATTCAATAAGAAGGAGGACGTGCTGTGCTTTCTATGTGGATATCCTCCCAAAGCCTGGTGCACTTATAGGTGGGACTTTGGGGAGGTGACTAGACCATGGGGGCCGGTTACTCAACAGTGGGTTGGTCACTGCTGAGCTTATTGCTAAATGCAATGCTGAGAGGGGAAGCCTGGCTGGAGGAGGTGGGTCCCTGGGGAGAGTTGTACCCTTTCTCACTTCGCTTGATGTCTCTCAAATTCCTGCTGCCCTGTCATGACTGTTCCTCCTCTACCATGTGCCAGTCTGCCTTGGAGCCACTTGAGTATGCACTGAAACCTCTACCAACAATGAGCCAAGATAAGCTTCTCTTCCTTCCCTTTGTGGGTGCGTGGCATTATATCTCAGTCATGAGAAAGTAGCCAAGACTGTGGAAATAGGAGAGAATCCAGATCAAGGTTGAGAGAGTGACCACAGGAGATCCCTTCAAGGGTCTTTAAGTTCCTTCATCTTTGAAATTCAAGGCAATGTTCATCTCTAATACAACCGTGCTCTCTGCCTTTCCACTACTTATTACCATACCAATCCTTTAAAGCACTTTAGAAAAGAGATTTACTTTTTAACCATAAACCTGGAGATACTGGCTTTTAAAAATGAAGAAACAAGGAAACAGGAGAGAAGGGTGAAGGCTCTGTGTCCCATCAAAGGTGTGAAGTCTATTTCTCACATTGAATCCCGGCTGGCTTCGACATTGCCTCTAACTGATAAAATGTGGAAGAAATAGCACCCTGTTTTCAATTTAAGCTTTAAATGAACTTTAAAGCCTTCAGCTTCTAGGAGTCTTCCTTTGAAAGAATTCTAGTTTGTCCCAGGGAAGAGTGAGCAGTCACTTGGAAGACAATCCAGGAATCCCAGACAGGTGTTGGCACCAACAGACATGAGAATAAAGCCATCCTACTCCTTCTAGCCCAACCACTCTTTCCAGCCAAATGCTCTGCCATGAGAGTACCAGGTAAACTCAGTTGAGCAACTGCCCAACTAGTGTTCAGAATCATAACAAGAAGTGAATCTTAGCCCACAAAATATGGGACTGGCTTATTAAGCAACAGCACATTTGTTGGAGCATGAACTCCAGATAACAATGCAGGGAATATGAAGGGCAGGGTATTTCAAAATACCTCTTCTGAAACAAGTACTTTATTAGGTTCTTTGAATCTTATTTGAGAAAAATGATAGTATATGGACAATTAGGTCAAATCTGTGACATGATCTTGACAGCAGGGGAGGGCATTAGAGAGAATTCCTCTGTATATGGGAAAAACTGAGAGACACAAATTTGGACAGGCAGATCAAAGCACACCGGCACATGCTCATAGCAGGTGCGAGAGAGCTGGGAGAGCAGATTGCTAGAAAAACATCCTGCTCAGAACTAGGGCCTCTGAAGGCCGGCCAAATAGCTTAGCTCATAAAAGTGGCTCCAAGCAGGCACAGGGACCAGGGGTTCTATTCCTGGGCCTGTCATACCAGCCACGCCCCTGAGGTGCACTGAGATGGCAATTGATACTGGGCATGGTGATGTGTGTCTATAATCCCAGCTCTTGGGAGGCCGTAAGCAGGTAGATCTCTTCGAGTCTGATCTAGTAGTAGGACCCTGAACACCCTGTAGACCCTTCCCTAAAATAGAAAAAAAAAAAAAAAAAAAAAAAAGAATTGAAGCCTCTGTGTAGAGATTTTATCTGTTTTGTGTCTTCTTTTGAAGCCGGGCCCTGTATTTTCACTAAGGGCATATGTGACACAATCTAACCAGGACAGTAACAATAATTATAACTTTAAGAGATGACATTGCAACTCCCCACTGCTCTCTTGCTGTCTTCAGTGGACCTGCCACTAAGATGAAGAAGGGTTCCTGAAATGCCACAGGGTGTGTCTGGCCTTGTCGCAAAGTGCTGTGTCCTTCCTGAAGCTGGTGGGTCCTTTTTCAGATTTCCTTATAATGCTACAGGATTGATGTATGCTCACTACACTCCCTTTCACAATATTCTAAGGGGAGACTCAGCCTAAGACACGCTTGACAAGGGTTGTGCTGGTGTGTCTTCCGAAGGAAAGAACTGAGTCTCCCAAGACTGAATTTACTCATTCTGAAGATCGTATCAACACCCCCACTGGAATAAGGAAGGCCCTGAAGTAGAAAATACTTTGAAAAGAGCAATTATAAATTGTATCAGTAAACTCACCAGGGGTTAGTTGTATTCATGAGAATGACATTTCAAGTACAGGAGGCATGATAAAAAGTCCAGCAACTGTTTCCATTAAATTTTAAACATCTGCTGCACTGAAAGGACCATTGCCAATAATCCCTTTCAAAATAGGCCCCTGACTCTGAGCGTGCTTAGGCCCTCACTCCTGACACTTTCTTAAGTAGCTCTAGAGGAGTCATGCGGTCTTGGCTGCCCTGATCTCTTGAATGAATTCAAAGTGTTCAACTTTCACTGTCACTGGGCTTTGAGAGAGAACCAACAGTCACATGATGCCAGCCCTGGTGAGTAAAGTGGATGAGGATACACGGTAGGGATTTTAGAAGCTGCGCACTCAGCAGCACCATTCACCTTGGCTTTGATCACGCCTTGTTTTTGTTCTTTTATTTGTTTGTTTGTTTTTTGTATTTTAGGGAAGAGTCAACAGGGTGTTCAGCGTCTCACTACTAGACTGGACTTGTAGTGATCTACCTGTTTACAGCCTCCCAAGAGCTGGGATTACAGGCATGCGCCACCATGCCCAGTCTCAACCACCATCTCAGCGCACCCTGGGGGTGACCAGCAAGGCACACAAGCACTGAACTTCGGGCCCCTGCTCATGCTTGCAGGCACTTTAATCCGCTGATCTATGGCTGGCCCATTATCATGCCTTGTAATGAGACTCAGAGAAGAGGAGGACCCCAGAACTGCTTCAGAAAGTGACAGGAGGAATGTTGTGTTCAGGGTGTCAGAAGGGAGAAGCAGGAACCATAGGTAAGTACACAGCTGAGCAAAGCAGTTGCCTTCCCAATGAGAGGAAGGTCAATTGTTTTTTTGTTTG
>PVKA01030606.1:0-27148 GCA_004027165.1 Ctenomys sociabilis | reverse complement strand
AAAAAGCTGAGCATTCAAACCACACATTTCTGAGGCTAAGGGTAGAATCCGGGGAAATCCACACTAACTCTACCCTGACCTAAAGGGTGATCTCTTACTTTCAGGACAGGGGCTAAGAGAGGACTGTCATGAGGAGCGATTAAAAATGAGACCAAAGTAACCACGACCACAACAAAAAGAGAGCACTTGAAAAAGAGAGACTTAGAAATGAACACTCACTTGCTTTCAGGTGAAAAAGTTGAGTCAAAGTGATGTTTAGGAGGTGAGCGATCCTCTACAGTAGCCAAAAACCCCAGAACTGAGCACAGTGGTTTTCTTTTCCTCCCAATAATGTGATTGCTCTTTACCCAGTGAAAAAATGAAGGAGATGAGGGCATGTTCTAAGATGAAAAATGGTTTTGTTAAGGTATGTAATTCAGCTGAGTTACTGTTGGTCTCTTTATTGTTCTGCTGTTTCATTTTGATTTGTTTCATATGAGCCAGCGTAGCTCGTGATGCTAGAGTGGAACAGGCAGTCTTTCACATCTAGGAAAATACAACCTTTCTCCTTTTTCTTCTCCTTCTCCTCCTCTTCTTCCTCCTTTCTCTCTACTCTTCCTATTCCTTCTCCCCTTGTTCTCCTTCCTCTTCCTCTCCTTCTTCTCCTCTTTTTTCAATATTCTGCCCCATTCCTCTTCACCTATGCCACCCATGTTGCACTCTGCCCTATTACCAAGTTCCAAAGACTTCCCCGTACAAACTGGGCCACTTGAGCCAATCCAGGACTCTCTCAGCCACAGTTTCTCCAGACTTTGTGTTAGCTCATTACAAAAAATTTGATGAGCATCCTTTTTGCTATTGCATAAGTTATGTTTTAGGTCTAAAATGTCCTCCCAAATCTCATGTGTCTAGAAAGAGGTTGAATAATAGGAGTGCTTTACTCATCAATGAATCCATGCATTTGAGTTTGCGTCTGAATGCACCATTGGTGGTGGGGTGCAAGTGGAGGTCTGTCAATGGTCACGTGAACCAGGAGGTATATTCTTCTCCCTACTTTCTCTGCTTTCCAGCTGCCACAGGCTGAGCAAGCTGTCCTCCTTCTGCCAACCCACCATGGACTGGATCCCTGAGCCCAAATAAACTTTGCCTTTAAATTTTCATTGTCAAGTATTTTGTCCCAGTGACCAAAAAGTGATTAATACAATGCACAACAGTCCTGTGGCTGAATCACTGAAAATAGCATCCTCGTCAACTTACTGGAGAGGAAAGTAAAGACAAAGGAGTGAAAGAATGTGTGCTATAGAAAGAAACAGAGCTCTGATAGCCCAGTTCTCATAACTCAAGGCTCAGTTTCTTTAATCAGATTACACTGTACAAACAAAAGGGAATCTGTAGAATGTAATTATCCCTGAAACTTAGTAGCTATATAGCAACTAGGTACGTAAAAGGATGTTTCTAGACTAACAACTATGTGTGATATGTATCTCAATCTGTTAAAGTATTCTACTTATATTTGTGAAATAAAAAATACCAGTCACTTAGTGAAATGGCATACTACAATATCACTTACTTAATAGCATTTTTGAGTACCATAGTGGATGCTATAGAACTTCACTCGGTCCCTGCATTCAAGATTGGAGCATATCCATGTTCTCTCCAGTATGGGGAGTCTCACAGTAGCTAACAATCCTGAACTGAGTAATTCTCTAGGAACTTCCCTCAGCCTAGGAAAGATGCCTTTACTGAAGACTGGCCTCCCTCTCAGGACTAACCTGCATCTTATGAACTAGGGAAAGAGGAGTAGGGCCTGGGAGTGGCTTGCCCCATGCTAGGGGGATTCTCAAGAAGCTGTTTATGGTTGCCTGAGGCATCTATAGGACCTTAGGTTGCCTTTGTTGTGACTGTTTTGCATTTAACCTGTTCCCTCTGCCTAACCATAGATCTTGTGACTGTGTACACTCCTGTGTACATATGTATTTCTCATGCTGTATTTCTGGTGGAATCCTATCTAGGAAAGCATGGCGAGATGCAGAGCCACGTTCTACCTTTAAAGAATGTGGCCCCAGGAGGTCTGAAAGAGCAAAAAGATGATCACAGGATGGATGATAGGTCTACAATTCAAGAGTACACCCTGAGAAAGAGTTGGAATGGGGAAGCAGGGGATGAATTCAAGGCCCAGAAAACAGCACATTCCCAATATTCTTCAGTTATAAATGTGGATGCCTTTGGTCTCGTGACACTGAGTTCATGGCCATAGAGGATACAGTTACTCAGCTAGAAAAGTAATGTTATACAAGTATTTGGAGAAAATGCCAAAGCATTGGCTCAGTGAACTCAGGCAGGTCATTTACATGATTTCAGAGAACTGAGAATTTTTTCTGCATATTTCCTTGAAGTAGATTTCTACTGCTTTAAAACAGTACAGTGCCATTTGACTCCTAAACGGCATTGTGCCTTATCAAAAGTTTCCCTAGCATAAAACTAACACTTTATTATAATGACTACCTTAGAAGCCCAGAATTAAGGCTTTCTCTGGAATGATGTGTAATAGCTTTCTTTTTCAGAAATAAATTAAATTTGCAATCATAACAACAGAGTTAAAATTGTGGCGAGTAGATAAATTAAGTTTCCAGCATGCCCCCAGATATGGGGCTGAAAGGGAATGTGTAGGGACAGAAAATGGGAAAGCTTTGCAGTGTCATGGGCTCCTTAACTACAAGCTGTGAGTGATGTCTAAAGACATTCTCGAAAGACCACACTGACAAATAATTGCTTTTAAGCTGGTTTATCCCAATCTCTGAAAAATACATTTTATTTATTTTTTAAATGAGTTCAATAAGCTATCCTAATTACTTTCTTAACTGTATTATAATATCCCTCTCCATTACAGATGATTGATAGATAGATAGATAGATAGATAGATAGATAGATAGATAGATAGATAGATAGATAGATAGATAAAGTTGGTCTCTGAAACCCTTGGGAAAAACCAAGTAGCCCCAGAATTCTTTACCTTGAGGCCACCTATGTTTGGGAATTTTTCCAATCAAGAATTTCCTCTCTGGAAGAGGACAGACAAATATCAGAGGAGAAATTCTCAGTCATTCAGAGAAGACATAAAAGATTTTTATCTGACACTTATGTTATAATTGTATAGGAAAAATCCTAGCCAGCTCTGTACATATTAATACAGGGAAATAGGGTCAGGCTCAGCCAAAATGGAGACGCTTGCTCTTCTTTCAAGAAGAGCTGCTCAGGTGGTCCTCTCAACCTATAGTATAGTCTCAAGGGTCCTTGGGCACTTGGTTGTCACAAAGGGGTTTTCTGTTTGGGGTTTCCCCAAGAGTCTCTGTCAAGTTTTCACCTGAATCAACTATCACTGTCTGAATAGAACTGGATTTCATTGGATAGGTGCAGTTATAAGCATTAAAGGAAAGACAAATAATGAAATTTTTTCCATCCTTTAGAGTAGAGTCTTCCTATCCTCAGTAGCAAAATCAATATTTCCAGTGTTTGGGGATGAATAAAAACTCAATCCAAGCTACTAAAATTTCTCTCATCGGTCTCTAAATATTTTCACCATGAACTGATCAAATCTGGGGAGTGAAGAATGGTGTACTGGGTAAGCGTGTAGAGGACCACCTGAGCAGCTCTTCTTGAAAGAAGAGCAAGCGTCTCCATTTTGGCTGAGCCTGACCCTATTTCCCTGTATTAATATGTACAGAGCTGGCTAGGATTTTTCCTTATCCCTTCAATTGGCTTAAGCAATGCGTACTGATCCAGCCAAGGTGCTAGGGGTAGTATTTGAAGACAGCATGTGTTTCCCTAATAACCCACACCTGCTGCTCTTTAATAAGAGCCAGGTCAAGACAGGAGAAAGAGCTCCACACTGTCAGCTGGGATCAAGCCTTCAGATAGAGGCTATGTCTTCCTGGAGCTTGAAAGATTGCACATCACGGGCAGGGGAGATGGCTCAGTAGAATTAGCACTTCCCTGGCAAGTGCAAGGGCCTGAATTCAATCCCTAGTTCCACAAAAAAAAAAAAAAAGAAAGATTGCACATCAGAGCTGAAGCACCAGACCCCAGAATCATCAGATATTGTATCAGTAGCATAATGCAATTTCCTCTGCATATCCTTCTCTCTGCATATGACAGAGGTAAATGCAGGCCACCTACCTAGCCCAGCTCACAGTACTCACCTGCTTCCCACAATTCTCAGTCATTCATCCTCAAGCCACCTCTCCTTGACTGAATAAAACCAGGGTGCAGCCCTGTGTTGGCCTTTTTGTTCCAGAAAGCCATCTTTGTAGCTGGACACAGAGGCCCATGGCACCCAATAATTATAAATATATTTTAGTGTCTTTATTTTTGCCATGGGTTGCACTGGGAGTGGTAGATTGGAATTAACTTGGTGGGATTCCAATAGTATATTTTTGAGATTATAAATATAGACTTCTTGGACCGAGATGAAAATCAAGAGGGTGGACTCCTACAGTAACATATCTGTCTTTGAATCCCAGGTATTTCATTTACTGTCAGTGTGAACTTGAATGGGCTTCTTAGGGCTCTGAGTTTCATGTTTTTAAAAAATGAAAGGAGTATTTCGACATCCTTGGAACTGTAATTTCTAAAGGTCAAATCATTTTTGAGAAACATTTGACTAGGGTATTCCATAGGCTGACCATTCAGATCTTTCATTTACTTCAAAATCTCAGTTCAGGTATCCAGTCATGCAAAAAAGAAAGCAATTCACTAATTTCTTTTATAAAACACTACTGTTGTACAGGTTGAATTCCAAGTTTGCTTTTAACTCAAACTTTCTATGATCTAATGATAACTAACACATGAACTGAGTGAATGATGCATTCTTTTTACATAGAACTTGAACATGTATATTTTGACAGAGAAATAGACAAATCAGTCAGAGTATCACCTGTCTCAGTATTTTGACTATGTAACCGAATTTTTCCTAAATCCTTGAGATTCAAAGGAGTACTTTAGCAAGAATATTAAAAAGTTCAAGTATAAATTTCCATTATTTTTACTATAATCGTCATTATTTGAACTGTTAAGAGTCAGTGCAAGTATAAGCGTAATGGTGACACCAAGTAAAAGCAAAATCAAGAGCAGTTATTATCATTACCATTATTACCATCAGTTTAATAACAAAGGCATTCTAAACACTCCCACAGGTCCTGATCTTGTTTGAACGTTCTAAGAGACATCTACTGAGCACATGTTGCTTCCTGCCATTTCTCCAGCAGCTAGAAATGGGAAGCCAGGGAGGAAAACCAAGTCTCTGCCCTCCTGAATGCCTCCATTCCACTGAGACCCTCTCTGATCATTCAGTGAAATCATACTTCTTCATCAGACACCACAAGCCCTCCACATGGGACACAGACTCCACACAGGCAAGGGTCCCTGGCTTCTCATTCACCCCTGCATTCCTCAGCCAGTACTTCCCTTGTACAGACTCAGTGCTCAAATCATTCGATCCAACTTTAATCACAAAGTATCATAAAAGGTAATAATTTGAACATTCATTGGATTTTCATTGTTGGTTGCGCTGATGTTTGGATTTTATGAACAGAAGCTTTACAAGACTAAGATCATTTTAATTAACAGAAGAGAAATAAGAACCTTAAACAGGAGCTGGCAAAATAGCTCAGCAGTCAAACGCATCTGCTTAGGCAAGCACAGGGACCACAGTTTGATCCCCGGCACCACATGCCAGGCCAACCCCACCCCCAGGGCAGGGCCATACACACACACAAAAAGAATCTTCAATAGTTCAGAATCCTGGATTATAGTGCTGTGAGATCATGCACAAGTGACAGTGCCCCAAGCATACCCTCAGCTATAAAAAGGGGAGATGTCTTCTCTGGCACAGCTAGTCCAGGAGAATCATGAAACAAAATACAAATATAGCCAGGAAATTTGTAAAGGATCTGTTCTTTTTTGGGTGAGAAGAGGGCAGAACCAGGGATTGAACTCAGGCCCTTATGCTTGCCAGGGAAGCGCTTATTCCACTAAACCATCTCCCCGGCCCACCAACAACCTATTCTTTAAGACACGCTTTCAGCATTTGCCAAGAGAGCCCTATAAAATTGAACCTGTGAGGTACAAAGAGGAAGGGATTGTTTCTCATACTGGTAACAGTGTTCTTAGGACTCTAAGAAAAGAAGCAAGGTAATGAAAATCAGGACAAACAAAAATAAAGCAAAAATGTTGTTTATCCCACTGTCACTCTTATTCTCCTATGATCCTCTCAGTCACTCTCACATCCATTCTACAGATAAAGAAACAAGTTTGTTAAGATAATCATGTACCCAGGGGCAGACCACTGTTGAGTGCAGACCACAGCGGGTGAGGTCAGCTGCTCTGACTCCCAACCCCACGTTGTTCAGTTTTACCATGTTGTTTCCAAACAAAGGAGCAAGCACAAGATTTTTGGAAAGAAAGAAACATGCTATGAGAAGAGAAATTTAAGTTACAGAACTGCTTTTAATCAAAGGAGAACTATAGGTGCTTTCATTTTCCCTGTTTTACCTGAGTACCAGGGTATGATTATGCAGAGTAACTGGAAGTGTGGCCATAAGAGAGAAGTTACTATTTTAACCACTGATGGGATTATAATGAATATCTTTGGGCTATGACTTCAAGATGTGGTTAAGTCACAATATCAAACCTGCTGTCATTCAAAAAATATTTGAGGGCCTGTGTGAAGACCATGATGGATTTCAATTTAAGATTCCTGTTTTATGACATCCTTGATCTTAATAAAATAAAACACTCACTTTAATATAAAAGGATATCATTTCATGATTTCTAAAACTCTGTAGTAAATAATGCAAAATTATGCTACAAACTTCATCCATAAACATTCTCCAGGGGCAATTATCATTTAATAATTTCATACACTGCCTTTTGCATTCTGTATCCTGTATGGACTTCTACCTGAAGATGATAATTTTCTAAATACTGTTCTCTAATCATGATTTGCAAATCCATACAATAGAGAATGCTCCTGGTTAGGAACCTAGGTTAACCTTTTGCTTTTCAATGGCTACACAGAAGATATCTCAACTATTATTTCCTTTTTTCTTTTTTAAAAACTTAATATAATAGCATTTTAAGAAGAAAGACACCAGGTTCCACCAAAAAAAAAAAGAAGAAGAAGAAGAAGAAAGACATATTGTGCTTCAAATATCTTTTCATTCATCTATCCTGTTTCAATTATCTACAGAGTTGATTGCCTCTACTCTGTAAGGGTGGAAACAGTCATTTCTTTCTTTCTCAGAAGTTTTGGTCATTTACTTCACTTATTTTGTTTAGGTAAAAAAAAGTTAATATGAAATAAATACTCATTTCAAGAATAAAAAATTTCCAGTTAAAGATATGGCATCTTCTGTTTCTATAGAACTCATCAAAAATAAAATGTTGTTGCATGAGATTCAAAACTACCTATCTCATATAGGATTGATCACAATTCTATATCATTTCAGTGCTAAGGGTTCTTATAAAACAAGTTATGTTTGTTATAACAAAATTCCTGAGGCTAGGTACTTTGTGAAGAAAACAGGTTTATGTAGCTCTTGATTTGGGTGGCTGAAAATTTCACACAGCACGGCACCTGGTGGTAATCCCCAACCCACACACCACTCTTGTATTGCATCATGGTCAAAAAAGAAAGATAAACACATGGAGAAGCGGCCAGATGTGCGGAGTGGCTTCCCTTTATAACAACCGCTTGCTCCAGAGCTAAGCCATTCTGCGAAACCAGCTCCTCATGAGGGCGGAGCTCCTATGACCTAATCACCATCCTGTAGACCCCAGGTCACAAGGGCTCCACCACTTCTGTACTGCCACCCTGGGAACCGGCCGTATAGCCTTCAGGAGACACACGCAAACATGTTCAAACCTTAGCAGTAAGTGAAAGAATATGTATTTCACACTGACAGCCATAAGAATGAGTGGAGCATGATGACTTTTTTGAGTAGCTGATAGCAGGATAACATAAGCGATGCAGAAAAATCCCAGGGGCTGACTGAAATGGTTTGGAAAGGGAAAAGTGATAGCAAGAAGATACAATTAATTCCTTAGGGGCTGGGGAGACGGCTCAGTGGAATAAGCACTTCCCTGGCAAGCACAAGGGCCTGAGTTCAATCCCCAGTTCCACCAAAAAAAAAAAAGAAGATACATTTCCTCAGGAGGTAAAAGTTCTTTAGGTATTGAGAACTGTCATGATTGTAGGCCTTGATCTAATCACAGCTAATAGAAGCTTAAATACAAATGCTAGCCCTTCCTACTAATTTTTTTCTTGCTCTTAATAAGTTGCCAAAGAAGCAACCGACCGCTTCTGCTAATTAACATGGCTTACTTACTTGCCTGTGGAGACAGATCAGTCCCTCACCACAGAGAACTCTCTCTTTGGTGACAAAGACTCCAGTTTCCTCCAAGGCAAGAAGTCCAAGAAAGCGTAAGGAGAAAGCCACGTACCTCCCCCCCTCATCGCAGAAGTCACATACGGTCACTTTCACTGCATTATTTTCATTAGAAGTGAATCGTTTAATGCCTCATTCTCAAGGGAAGAGGAGGTAAACGACATCTCTCAATGAGTGTCAAAGAATTTTAGGGTGTATTTCTAAAACCACCATGAGGAAGGGGGACAGATAGCTCCGCGGCCTAAGCAACTGCCTGGCAAGCACAAGGCCCCGGTTTGATCCCCAGTGCCGCCGCCTAAGCCAGACGGGGTGCTGATGCCTGCAGTCCCCGTGCCGGGTGGCTGACATAGTGAGCTCCCCGCTGTAGAGCAAGACTCTGCACCAAGTAAATAAATAAGTCTTTAAAAATAAGTAAAATCACCACGAGAATCCAGCTTCAAACCCAGATTAAGGCACTTTACATCCAGAGACATGATTTTCCAGAATCCACAAAAATAAAAATAAGTGTCCCAAGCCACTGAACTAGGGTGATCCCTCAGTTTATACACTTGTCTGAGAGGCAGACAGGCCAGGCAATATTTTAGTTAAGCTACCAATTTCCAAATTTATCACACATTGAAAGGATAGTAAATTTTCAAGGATAGTCATAATTTTGGAAAAATTCATTCTTAAGAGTCCTCATAAATTATGAGAACACCCCAAGTAGGTTTATATTTCCATGTATTCCAACTTTGTATTCCAACCAGTAGGTCAAATAGCATTCATTGAGTATGCTCAGCCTTTTCTGAGCAGAAGTAGATATGTAAGTTGGAGGAGGTGAACCTTCAGATAAGCCTTCAACCATCTGGATCCCCTTTACTCTCCAAGTTTTTTAAAAGGCAGATTAGGCTCATATGTACCTGTTTGGTTTTACTTAGACAAAGATACCACATTATTTAACCACTTCCTTGAACCACTTACATACTGTAAAGGACAAGCAAGAACCAATTTATTTTTTATCGCCACTGTGTCCCTTTAAAACTCTTGCATTAGCTCATTTACTGACCCTTGGATAAAATTTCAAGCAAATTGGGGCCATGAAGAGAACTCAGTAGAATAAGCACTTGCCTGCAAGTGCAAGGGCCTGAGTTCAATCCCCAGTTCTGCCAAAAAAGAAAAAAGAAATCTCAAGCAGATTGCATAGCTTTTCCCCACACATTCAAATAAGACAATATAGTCATCTAGTCCAAAATGACTATTTTTCTCATTTTATTGTATTTTTTTATTTATTTTTCCCATTTTAACCTCTCTCTTCTTAAATCTAAGTTTCAGCGACATCTAAAATCATAGAAGGATTTTTTTCTTCTTAATGATATATAAAAATGGAATATCCAATAAAAAGCAAAAACATCAATGAAATTTAGCTATCTCTTTTACCAAGTATTTTAAACATTTAGTCAAGTGTAGTAGTTGAAACTCTATTCCCATCCAACTTTTCCCTTCTGACCTCTGACCTACCTCGGGCTTGATGGCCTCGAGTGAGAGAAAATAAGAAGGATGAGATTCATGTTCCACCTTCTCTTTCATTCTCTGGCTGATGCACTGAAACCTCCCAGAGGCTGGAGTGAGGTGGGTTAAAGAAGACAAGACAAGCACAAGAATTCTTTCACAGTATAGATCTACTCAGGGCTAGATATCCTGTGTGCGATGTTCTAAGTATAAATTCTTTCCTTATTGGGGTGGTTTTGTGGCTTTTTCTGAGGTGGAGAAGATCTCTATCACTGGGAATCTCTTCCCAGTGCTTTGTTTTAACATAAGCTGTGCATCCTCTATATTCACAATTACAACTTTCCCTTTAGCCTCTGGTTTCTTGTGGACTCCCTTTACAATGGGCTTCGTCACATCACTGGAGTCCCCTTAAAAACAACTCAGTATGATTCCCTGCTACGGAGTCATGATAGGCTCAGGAGAAATTCCAGTATCTATTATCGTGCTATGTATTAGAAGCTGTGATGGATTCCAGAAGCCAGCTTTCTTTACTTTTCTCTGTCACAAGGGCAGGCCTCTGTCTCTCACCTTTAGACAAGCATGGAACAGATGCCAAGACCTATATTCCTCGCACACCAGGGACTACGTGAGGGACTCTCGAGACGATCCTCCTAAAACATCCCCCTGAGGGTGAGAACACTACATATTACTTACTTCTTGGAATAGCCTCAGTTCATCTCCTGTGTTTCCATTTTACATCAACTTTCAAACACTGACATAGTAAATGTGTTTTTAAAGTACCACTTATTAAGTCAGCTCATTCACTATTCAGACCTCCAAAATACTACAAATAGCTTACAATAAAAAACAATATAACCATATGGTGGGATTCAGTTACATCCACACTAAGTCCTTTAAGTTAGGGACTATTGGTTTTGAGAAGGAAAGGGGTCACTATTTTATCACACCTGCCAAGAGTGCACAACCTAAATGTGCACAACTCCATGAGAAAATAGCAGTCAAGCCCAGATTCAGGGACATCATGCAAAATAATTGTCCTATATTCTTCTCATGTGACATGAGTGACTCTGCAAGGCAATGGAACTGGGTCCAGTTAAGGAGATGACAAAAACAACCCAATTCAGGGCATGAACTTGATTGCCTTCCTCTTTTTATTGTGTTCTTGATCAGGGAAAATGATTTGTATTAAGGACAATTAGAAATATCTAAAATTTAATTCCATACCAGATAATAATATTGGTAAATCCATGTAAACTTTTCTGGGTTGGTAATCACACTATAGCATATAAAAAATAGTTATTTGTTCTTCAGAAATACTGAAAATATGGGTAAAAGTATACAGTAAACCTCTCTTCTTTATTTTTTTGTTTAATGTATTTGGTACAGGTCTCACCATGCAGTGGTGATCCTCCTATTTTCAACCTTCCCAGCACTGGGATTACAGGTGTGTGACACCACACCTGGATTCGGTGGTCGGCTCAGCATGCCCAGGAGTGGGTCTGGTGTGGCACGTAGAGCCGGGGATCAAACCCAGGTCCCTGTGCTTGCTTAAGCAGGTACTTAATCCACTGAGCTGTCTTGCTGACCCTAAAACTTATTTCCAAATGGCTCAAAACTATATACATATCTGAGTTTGGAAAGGAAGAAAAAGAGAGAAAAGGAAAGAAATGAAAAATGGTAGCACTTAGTCAGAGTAAGTATGGAATTTCTTGTAGCTCTTCTGTAAAGTTGCAATTACTTCAAAGTAAAAATTTAGAAGTTATTTTCTTGTTCTTCAACACCCAAAAATATGCATGACTGTCCCCACCTTACAGAAAAACAGAAATTCAAGCTCAGAAATAACTGCCTAAGCTGGTGCCCTCAGCAAATTTAGCCCCCATCTGTTTTATCAACAAAGCTATTTCTCTTATTTCCAGTTATGCGGTGTCTCACATCATAGAAATAAGTATGGAAAATACAGACAAACTAGAAAAAGAAAAAGAAGACCTACAAGCCATTTAGGTTAGCAAAAAAGTTTCTTTGAACTGAATTGTTCTTATTTTGATACTATTTTCTACAGCAAAATACTTAAATCTTTTATGTAGGAGATGCAAAATGATTCAATATACAAAGTCCACAGATTTTGATAGCGAGTTGAGGAAGCTGGCTAAGCACAGCCCAGGAGTTAGGAACACAACTTTAATATAGCTTTAATGCAGCTTTTAGCTGTGCTGTCATCAAAATGTCATTGTTACTAGACTTCAAATGATTAAATTTTTATACTCTCTTTCATTCTTTTTTACTTCCTTTTTGGGAGTCTTCCTTCCTGATTTCTTTGGCCTACATTCTAATTACAAAGCTTGTTTATGCATCACAGATGGAAGTTCATGTCTCACTTCACAGCTTGAACTCCAGGTGATCCTCATGCTTTCAGCCTCCCCAGTGCTGGGATTACAGGCATGCGCCACTACGCCCAGACTCTGGCCAGCTCAGGTCATCCTAGGAACAGAACTGGCATAGAATGTGGTACCAGGGATGGAACCGCGATTCCTGCCCTTGCCGAAGCTTGCCTAAGCAGACACTTTAGTCTGCTGAGCTATCTCACTGGCCCATTCGCTTTCCCTCTTGTTTTACTGTGCAACTGTATGCCTGCACCAAGATCTACTTATTTGTTGTAGTATTAATGCATAGTTGAATTATTTTTATTGTTTGGGGTTATAAAGTGTAAGTAATGCTGCTATGAGCACTCTTTCCCATATTTCTTGGTGCACATGAATTTAAATTTCTAGGAAATATATGCCTAGGAAAAAAAAATTAGCAATCCACAAGTTAAAATGTTTTTAATTTTGGAAGATAATGACACACTATTTTTTGATTTACATACTTTGATCAGTGGTGTGTGGTATTTTTAATTGTGTCCCACTCTTTAAACTGTTTATAATTACCTGTGTCTTTAATAAAGTTTAATCATTCTTATGAGTGTGTAATTACTTGTGACTCTAATTTGAATTCCTTGAATGACAAGGTTTGCTCTCCTGTTTGATGCTCCTGGACTATTGCTATCCCTTTGCCATGAGAGTCAGTCATTTGGAATTCAGTTGTCAACCTTTTCTTAGAGATTCTATGAGTTCTCTATTCTAGATTAGAGTACCTCACCAATTATAAATGTTGTACATATCATTACCTAATTTGGAGCTACCCTTTTAACTATTTTAATGCATGTTTAGATAAACAGGAGTTCTTAATTTGAATACATTCAGATATAGTGATTGCTCTCTCCCCTGTCTCCCTGCACGCAATCCCTTTACCCCCTTCCTCCAGACACATGTGTGGGGTGCACATCTTATTGAGAATCTTTTCCCTATAAGACCTTAGAGATAGTTTCCTATTTTACCTTCTGAAATCTTCACTGTTTTGGCTTTCACACTGAGTCTGCATTGAATTGCTGTCTCTATATTCATGAATGGAGAAGAGTAGTGGGTTTTCATTTTTCCATATGCATATGCATCATTTCAGCCTCTACTCTGCACTGCCACCTCTTTGTGGAAATCAAGTGTGTGTAGAGGTGTGAGTCTGTTTCTGGATTCTCAATTCTTCCATATTTGTTTATCCTAACACTACCGCTAATAGTGTCAAAATTGTTTTCACCCAAAAATGCCTGTTGGTGTCACACAGAAAAAACACCTTCCCTTAGGGGCTCGGGAGGTGGCTTAGTGGAGTAAGTGCTTCCCTGGCAAGCGCAGGGGCCTGAGTTCAATCCCTGGTTCTGAAGGAAAAAAAAAACCTTCCCTTCTAATTCTTTTAAGTTTCCTTTTTTGTTTCTAAAGGCTTTATAAAATACCACTGATTTGGGCAGGCAAGATAGCTCAGCAGACTAAGCACCTGCTTTGGCAAGGGCAGGGACCAAGGTTTAATCCCCAGTCCCATATGCCATGCCGGCCCTGCCCCCAGGGCACACTGAGCCAGCCACAGACTCCAGTCGGGCCCCCACCTGTAATCCCAGTGCTGGGAAAGCTGAAAACAAGTCTAAGCTCCTTGTAGTGAGACCCTGTACCAAATACATAAATGAAAAAATAGTAACACCACTAATTCTTACATTGACCTATATCAGTCATCTTTTGCTGCCTCACAAAGTACTACAAAACTTAGTAACCTAAAATGACATTAATCATTTTCTTAATCTCAAAGTTTCTATGGGCTAGCAGTTCAAACAGGACATGGTGAGGGCAACTTATCTCTGCTCTGCAACCCCTGGTACCTCAGCTGGTAGAAACAATGTCTGGGAGGAACTACCTCAAGGTCAGTTCATTTATGCCTAGACATTTAGGCCACTATCAGCTTGGACCCTCGACCCTCGCTGGGGCTGGGCTAAAGCACCAGGTTGTGGCCTGTGTGTATGACTTGAGTTTCAAAAGCAAACACGCTTAGAGAAAGCTAGAAGCTGTGGTGATGCTAATCATCTAGTTTCAGAAGTCACGAAGCATCATTTCCACCGAACTGTAGTGTTTGAGGCAATTACTGAGGAACAATAGGAAGGCTGGCAGATCTATTGCACTACCACTTAGTGAAGGAGTGCCAAAGTCACACTAAAGAATGTACAGGACGGGGCACGTATGGGGATGGCCGTCTGTCTTAGTCACTTTTCTTTTGTAGCTCAGACAAAAATACCACATCCAAGATGAAAGGAGAAAAAGTTTATTTAGCTCACAGTTTCTAGAGGTTTCAGTCCGTAACTGGCTGACTCCAAAGCAGTGAGGCACATTGCAACTGGTTAAGGAAATAACCAGAAAATACACCAAAACACGACAAAAATTGAGGGGGAAAGGATGAGCCTCCCTCTGTCACGTATACTGCATCCAATCTGTTGAGATTTGAGCAGTGGAAATCCAATCAGTGGACTGACCCAGCAATTACCCACCCTTAATCCTGATATTGTATCATGAATCAATCACACACGGTAGATCCAGCCAACTATGAAAAAAGCTCCATTATGAATCTCTGGGGGGAATCTCTAGACCTAAATCATAATATCATGTTTGTAAAATGCAATCTGCCTTAAGCCTTACATCCATCAACCTTATTAAACTCACTTATTCCTTCTCACAATTAACCTATATATTCTTTTAGATTTTTCTCTGTGCATAATAATTTTTGGAAAGAACAACAATTTTTTCTTTTTTTTTTTCAAAGTTAAAAACACATCAAACACACCTAGCTTTTATTTAAATCACAAATTTGTAGCCTTCTTGGTACACCCTCCTTGGGGTCCCACCCCAGCTAACCAAAGCTCATGACCTCAGATAGGTGGTATGAAGGGTGGGAATGGGCAAGGAGTATCTCCTGAGAGCTGGGTAGGGGCCAGTTTCAGGGTAACCTAGCTTTTGAGTAGAAGGAAATCAGTTTTTTAAAAAATCAGAAAAATAAATGAAGGCACAATGCATATTTGTGAACCTTCCTTCCAAGCCCCCGTCTTGTGGGGGAATCTCCTCACATCATTCTGTAAATTGAACTGGGTACTGGTTTCAGGCAACTGAAAGGGATCTCCAGTAATCCTTACCACTGCCATCTGCCTTAAGGAATACAGCAGGTCTGCACCCAAAGGTGGGGTCTCTCAATCCAGACATAGGTCTGGGAAGCCAATCCACAGTACATGACCTGCCTCTTCTGGGACAGCAAGTTCAGTGCTGAGCCATTCTCAGTCAGGGGGGTTGGCCGTGAGGGAAGGTGGGGAGCACTATTGCTCCCCAGTGTGGAATGCCTATGTGGGACACTCAGGGCCAGAGCAGGACAGTGGTCTCTAGGTGAGGTGGACTGGTCCTACTCGTTCCTCCACACCTAATACTCATTCCTCCACTCCTGAAACTCCTATGCTGGGCTCTCCCTGTAGGGAATGGGTGGGGCTGAACTGCCACTCCCAGAATCCAGGACTGGGTTCCCAGGGACGTGGGGAGGGGGCAGGGCTTAAACCGCCAAGAATGGGACCCCTCCACCTAGAGCAGTGGTGGCGAACCTATAACACATGTGTGTTTGTTATAGAAAGCTCTAAACTGCTCTCCATCATTGATCTAGATTTTTCTTCCAGTGCCCAGAGGGGCTAGACTGGCAGTTCTCAAAGAAAGGATGGAGCAACATCCTACCATCTCCCAGGAGACCTGGTTAGGCTGTTGAGGTGACAGAAGTCATACATCTAGGGCTGGTAAGATAGCTCAGCACACTAAACCCCTACTTAGGCAAGCACAGGGACTAGGGTCTGATCCCCAGCACTACACGTCGCACCAGCAGTACCTCCCAGGTGAGCTGGCCACTGAGATCAGACATGGTGGTGCGTGCCTGTAATCCCACGCTGAGCTGCACAGTGAGACCTTATACAAAACACACTAAAAAAAAAAAAAAAATCACACCTCATCCTGCATCTATTTTCCTTATGGGGCCAAGAGTGGGACCCTCGGGGTTTTCCTACCTTCTCCCTCTGAAATACCTGCACTGGGTTTTTCCTTAGGGAAGGGGCCAGGGCAAGGACAGAACCTAAATCTCTTCCCCCAGAATCCCTAGGCAGGGCAGTTTCACGGGAGAGTGGGGGAAAAGCCAGAGCCTCAATCTCACAAGTCCTCCTTTCCTGGGTGGGGGAAGTCCACCTTTTCTTTTATTATTGCATGCTAGTGATACAAAATGATGAGGCTTCTTTTGATAAATTGGCACATGAACCTAACACACCTTGATTTTTTTTTTTTTTTTTTTTTTTTTTAGCCCCATTATTTCCCTCTTCTTTTCTGTCCTCTCCCTCTGGTCACCTTCCCTATTCCTAACTTTCTGTCATCTCTTGTTTGGTTGGTGGTTGGCTGTTTGGTGGGTTGATTGATTGGTTGGTTGATTGGTTGGGTTCTTGCAGAAGAGAAAACATGTCACAGTTAACTTTCTGAGCATGGCTTATTTATTTAACATGTTGGTGTCTAGCTCTATCAAATTTTCTGAAAATGACATGATTTTATTCTTTATGAATGAGAAATATTACCTCATATATTATAGATAATGATATAGCTCGGAGCACAGTGCCTACATGACAAACATGAGGTCCTGAGTTTGATTCCTGATACCAAAATAAATCAGTACTGTGAATTTTGTCTCTATAAACATGGATATGTATGTGTCACTATAGTACGATGACTTTCATTTTCTTTGGAAAATAACCAGAGTGGTATAGCTAGATCAAACTACATTTCTATATACAGTTTTTTTTAGGAATCTGTGAATTGATTTCAGTTGTGTTTGTACTAGCTTCCCTTCCCACTAGCCCATAGACAGCTTTTTTTTGGTCCTTATGTCCTCACCAATACTTATTGATGTTTGTGTCATAATCATAGTCATTCTGACTGCAGTGAGATAGAATCTTAGTGTATTTGCTTTGCATTTCTTTGATAGCTAGAGATGTTAAACATTTTCTTATATACTCACTGGCCATTTGCACTTCTCTTGAGAGGTGTCTATAAGGTCATTTTGCCCACTTTTTGAGTGGGTTGTTTTGGAGGGTCAGTTTTTTTAGACAAGATTTGATATCAAGAATAAACAAAAGGAATTCTAAAAAATTTAAATGCTTCTGTACAGCAAAGGAAGCAATCGTCAGAGTGAATAGAAAAACCCAATACTGTCTGGCAAGAACCAGGTCCTGAGTTAGATTCCCTATGCCAGAAAAAGAAAGAGAAACCACTAAATTAAGAGAATCATTGCTAGCTACTCTTCAGATAAAGCATTATTTCTTTTCTAAACATTTAATGAAATTTAGCATAAGGTCGTTTGTCCCTAAAACTCTGTTAATGAAAAGAGTTTTAATGATGGACTTAATTTTTTTATTTTAAAATTAATCTGAATTATTCAGATTTTCCATTTTATTTCAGTATGATGTTTTCTACTTTTATTTTGCTAATAACTCATTCTTTACTTATATTTTTAAATTTATGGGTTGAAAAGTTGTTCACAATATCCTCATATAAACTGTTAATAACTGTACACTCTGTCTGATGTCACCATTTTCTTTTCTTATATTAATCATTTCTTCTATCTCTTTTTATCTTTAGATCTTACCAAATTTTTTTTATTTTTAAAGACTACAAAACAGTAAGGGAAACAACTGCACTAGAAATGATGCAGAATCTCTTTAATAGTAATCTTTTCAAGAAAAAAAATTCATTGACCTTTCTATCGTTCTTTTCTTTCATTAGTTTGTGCTTCTGAATATTTGTTTCTTTCTACTTCATTCAGTTTTATCTGTTGTTTCCTTAAGTTGTTGATATGAATACTTAATTTATTTGAAGTTTTTTCTTTTGTAATGCATACATTTAAAGCAAAAAAAAAAAAAAAAAATCCAAACACTGCTGTAACAGCATCTCAGATGTTTTGATATTTTGAAATTAACTTCTGCTTTTTTAACTTCACCCAGGAATATTCAGAAGTGTTTTTTAATTTGCAAACATTTGGAGACGTCTCTTGCTAATATTTTGCAGCTGATTTTTTGTCTTGTTGCACTAAGGTTGCTCTTTCAGTCCTTGCCTTTCCTTTATGGCCCAGACTATACTCTCTTTTGCTCTCCCCTCCCCTGCCCTCCCTCCTCCTCTGCTGTCTTCCTCTCCCCTCTTCTCTCCTCCCCTTCTCCATCCTCTCCCCCCAGTCCTCTCCAGCCCTCAGGTTTGCCACATCTCACTGTCTGTGTTCCCCGCTCTGTATCCATCACAGTGCCGCCAGGAAGCAGAAAGCATACAGCGATGTAAACAAAGATGCTTGACATGCAAAATATTAACTACAGCAGGAGACTGCAGTGATGAAAGACTCAAACATCAATACAAGAGCAAATAAAGTACTGATTGCAAAGTGCAGCCCCAACCCCGGATCCTCAGATTAACCAATAGAGGAATTAATCTCAATTACCCCTTTCCTGAAGAGCTGAAGTTCAGACCTCCCTGGAGAAGACAAGACTATGCTCAGCGGGTGGGGACACCCGCTGAGGCCCCAATGATGGAAAAAAGCCACTCTGGTGTGCAGATGAAGCTCCCCTGAAAGGGCTCCCAGCCCAGGAGCTCACGGGAAGCTATCATGGGAAGTTTTGTGGTAACTGAAAAATCACTCCTGGAGCGGCGGGGCCCAGTGCTCGGGAGGAGGAACAGCGCGCTTTGGGAATCGGCCACCTGCCGCGCTCCAGAAGCAGAGAAACGCTCCGGCGCCCCCTGCAGATGAGCTTCAGCGCTGTGCCTAACAGTGAGGGAATTTTTATTACCTCAAGCTGCACCAATGTGGATCTGGAACAGAGAAGCAACAATAATAATGAACACATCTTCGGATAGTTTTTACCTATTTTACCCTTCTTTGATTGCTATTATAGAAATCATAGGGCCAGGGAGGTGGCTCAGTAGAATAAGCACTTCCCTGGCAAGTGCAAGGGTCTGAGTTCAATCCCCTGTTCTGCCAAAAAAAAAAAAAAAAAAAAGAAATCATAACAGAATTCATGAATTATCAAAGTCTGACATTACTTGCTACCGATATTAATTACTACGACCTCATCTAGCAGCACAAAAACTTTAGAGCAGTTTAATTCCATTTACCCAATTCTGATTTACATATTATTGCATTATATATTTAATTATATGATAACATACATGTATGAAAATCTCATTTTCTTAGGATATGTCCAGTGAAATTGCTTTTGAATTGAATTTTTAAAAATATTAAGATTTTCAATGCACAGTATTTAAGATTTTCAATATATGGTATCATATTTGCCTGTAGAAATGTACACATTTACACACCCCACAGCAATTTTTGAGCCTGAACTTGTCATCTTGCCATAATTTGTTAATTTGCTTAAATTTTTGTTCATTTGGCAAAAAATACATATCAATTTTCATCTCAATAATTGAGACATTATGGATTTTTATTCATGTAATTTTCTTATCTTTGTTTTTGTGCCTTGGATATGTAGCTGAATTTTTTCTGTCCTCTACCTATTTTTTAAATTCATTGTTTCTTTTATTTTATTGAATAGCATTGAGCTGAAGATCAGTGATAACATCTTCCATTTCTCCTCTCGAATCTAAGAGAATGTAAACAAAGAGTATACAAATGAAATCATTACTTTTTTGAGACAGAACCTTGCTATGCAGGTTAGGATAGTCTTGAACTTGATTGGGCTTCAATTTGCAGGGATCCTCCTGCCTCAGCCTCTCAAGCACTGGAATTGCCACTGTGCACCACCAAGCCCTTACTTACTAACAGAGTACTTTCTGTTAAGAAAGGCACAGTCCAAATGGATTTCCTAACATTTTCTTCTGAATTAATCAGGTTTACTACAGTCCCCATCTCCCATCACAAGAATAAAAACATAGGTCTCTTAACTCAGAGGACAGTATATTCCTGTGTCTTATGGAAGCAACCAAAACACCCCAGATTTATAAAGGAAAGTAACCCAAAAGAAGTTGAAATAAGCATGCTCACAAGGCCCCTACTTTAGTCAAAGGGCAACTCTGTAGAAACAGGTACCTTCTCTGGGAGAATCCAGACCTTCAGATTTAGAAACTCCCCATTTGGTTGCAATTAGCTTTTCTCCAGATAAACCAGATTCTTCCAGGGCTAGAGACTTGCAAGCTCAGCTGAGCTTCAGTTCAGCTCACTGGTGTAGATGGGCAGGCCTGTGCCCATGGCAGCGCTGCATGACTATTATTTAGTGATTATAATTAATATCAATGTATTAATTTGTAATTCTGTGGGTAGTTTTTACATATTTGCACCACAAAATGATAGCTATGAGAAGAAATGTAATTAGCTTCTTTAAGCCATTCCACAATGCATTCATATTTCAAAACATGGTTTCCACAAGATGGATAAGGCAATTGTCCTAAGGATTTTTATTAGGTTTCTAAAAATAGCAGTTTATGGGTAGAAATCTCACCATGACTAACTCTCTATGCTGCTTTCTGTGAACTAAGCAACTACATTGAGGACAGCAATGTGGAATACTAAAACCATGATTGAAATATCTGTCATTTTGGTCTTCTGCATGTGTATCATTTCATGTCATGCCGGCCTCGCCTCCAGGATGCACAGAGATAGCAATTGCATCTGGGCATGGTGGTGCGCGTCTATAATCCCAGCTCTTGGGAGGATATAAACAGGCAGATCCCTACGAGTCCCATCTAGTAATGAGACCCTGAAAACCCTGTAGACCCTTCCCTAAAACTACAAGATAAATAAATAAATAAATAGAGCCTGGAAATGGTTCAGTAGAATAAGGGCTTCCCTGGCAAGCACAAGGGTCTGAGTTCAATCCCCGGTTCAGCCAAAAAATAATAAATAAATAAATATGTACCTTTTTTTTCTTTTTTTTGGCAGAAACACGGATTGAATTTAGGCCCTTGCACTTGCCAGGTAAGTGCTTACTCTAATGTACCATTTCTAATGTCATATCAGCTAGTTACTATATTCTCTTTAAAGTAAAAATTTTTAAAGGTAATAACAGAAAATGAGACAAAAAAAGAAAAGCATAGTTTCCTAGACTGGGTGTGGTGATGCACATCTGTACTCCCCGTACTCAGGAGGCTGAAAACAGGAGGATCACTACAAGTCTGATCTGTGTAGTGAGACCCTGAAGACCCTGTACAAAATACATTTTAAAAAATCATTTCCTGTACAACACATACAAACATTTGCAATTTGTCCATTAAAAAAGATTTTAAATGTTCTGTTTTGAAAAAGATGCTATATAATATAGATTGTGAAAACCATTTTGCTAAATCTGAAATGATGTAGCATCACTAGAATTGTTAGTCCTGTCCACAGGGGTGAACATACGGCCTTGGTCAAGGCAATAAATGAATGAATCCAGAGGCCACAGCTCAGAGAAACCTTGTTTTAGTTATTCTTCTCTTCCTGCTGAGACAAAATGCCTACACTCAAAATTAAGGAAGGAAAGTTTTAATTAACTAGCAGCTTGCAGAGGTTTCAGTCCATAATCAGCTGGCTCTAAGGCAGGGTGGCACGGCAGAGGGGCCATCGTTGATGGCTGCTAAAGACAGCACAAACAAAAGGGAAAGGAAGCCCCCTTCCTCCCTTATTTATATGGCACTCAGGCTACACACTCTAAGGCAGATGTAGCATTCACACCATCTTGTACCCCCTTCTTGCCCAGGCTGAGGATATTTACAAAGTGAGAATCCTGGCCCCCAGCAAAGTCAAGCTGGCAGCACTGTAACTCTGTTTCCTGAGGTGAGGGCGTGAAAATAAGTCTCAAAAAGCCTGCCCCCCATGACCACATGAGGCTTGTGGTGGGGGAACATCCAGACACAAACCATAACAGTCCTGGAGAGTGGTAACAGAATATAGCTGTTCCCAGGTTGACCTGTCAGGCAAGCAGTGCACTGCCTGGGGCTTATTGGAAGGAAAATACTTAAAAGCTGAGAACAGAGGTAAGAGATCAGACATTTACAACATCCATGCAATGGAGTGATAAAATAGGACAGACAGGAAAATGTAGTCAAAATTTTTAAAAAATCCATACCAGACAAAGAAAGAAAAGGTGGTAGGTTAGATCAGACCAGGGAGGCTTTTTCTCCCCAGAACCACACCAAAAAGTTCTTCCCAGCGTTCAAAGACAGAAACCTTGGAATTTACATCAAATTGCATGAAAGCCCTATGATTAAGGCATGATCAAATGTAAATAATTTTCACTCCATATCATGCCTCAAGTTTTTTCAAACAAATACCTTTTTGTTTTCATAAAATACAAAATTAATGGGCCTCTACAAGTATGCAGTAAACAGATACAAAGACTGACAGGAAATGTCCTGTGTCTTAGAATGTTTGTAGAATGTCTCATTTTCTTCTGGTTTTTCTAAAGCATGACTTTTACTTAAATTTTCTTTTGTATTATTTACTGAAGCATATATAGAAAAGTACATAAATTTTAATTGCATAGTTCAATGCATAAATACTCTCTCCACAGATAATTGCACGCTGCAGAATAATTGCATGCTGCCCTAACTGGCTTCTTCCCATTCTTTATGCCCCAAAGGTAAACATTATACTAATTTCTATCACTATTGATTCATTTTTCATTATTAAATCTCATATTGATGAAATATTTGCAGCAAGTACCGTTTCGTTCCTGGCTTTTTTCATTCAACATTATAAAAGCCCTCTATCTTGTTGTGTAGTAGTTACAGTTTGTCCTTTTTTCTGTTACTATAGTCTTGTACCATAATTAATTTATCCAACCTGTTGTGTGTTTAGGTCTTTTCCCAACTTAGAGTCTTTTTGCTTGGAGACAGGATTTTGCTATGTAGTTCAGGCTGGACTTGACCTCACGACATAGCCCAGGCTAGCTTCAAACTCACGGCAATCCTCCAGCCTCAGCCTCCTGTGTGCTAGGACCACAGGTATGCACCTCTACATCCGGCTAGGGTCATTTTAAACAAAGCTAGGACTGATATTAATTTTGATAAAGCGAGAACTGACATTTTATTGCTAATATATCTCTAAGACTGGGTTTTCTGGATACATGTGTGTTGATTTTTTTTGAAAGTAGATGTATCAATTGACAATCTAATAACAATATATAAGGATTCTTACTATTCCACTTCCTTGTTAACATTTAGAATTGTCTATCTTGTCATTTTGGCCATTTTGGTATATGGTTTAGTGACTTTAATTTGCACATGCTTAATGTTGAGTGGGGTTTCATATGCTTATTGACTATTTGAATCTTTTCCTGTTAAGTGCCATTTAAATCTTTTTTATTGAATTATCTATCCTCTTAATTAAGCAATAGGACAAATAATTCTTTTATACTCTAGATACATTCTAATATATGTAACTTGTATTTTAACTCTAAAATTTGTTTTTTTGGGGCCAGCCAAATAGCTCAGAGGATTAAAGCACCTGCAAGCAGGCACAGGGACCAGGGATTCAATCGCCAGGCCTGCCGGGCCGGCCCTGCCCCTGGAACACTGAGATGGCAACTGAGACTGCACGCGGTGGTGCACACCTGTAATCCCAGCTCTTGGGAGGTTGTAAACAGGTGGATCACTACAGTCTAGTAGTGAGACCCTAAACACCCTGGAAGTCCTTCCCTAAAAATACAAAAAAAAAAAAAAAAAAAAAAAAAAAAAAAAAAAAAAAAAAAAAAGAATAAAAAATAAAACAAAATTTGTTTTTTGATTGCATAGTCTTTCTAATATGATTATTACTTTATGCATCCTATTTAAAGAATGTTACCTACTCCTGTGGTCATGGAGTTTCTCTCATGTTTCCACCTAAAAATTTTGTTTACTTTCCACATTTAGGACTGTTATCCCTCTGAAATGACCAATTTCAGCCCAAAGTTTGTGCTGTTTCTCTCACTGAAGTTCTTAACCCTGTGAACCTGCTCTGGCCTTAGTCACTTGCATGACCAATAAAAAATGACATTAATACTTTAATACCATATTGTGGATTCTGAGACCAAGTCATCTAAAAAGCACTGCAATTTCTGTCCAGGCTTTGTGGAACACTTTCTGGAACCTTGCTCCACCTTGGTAGAAGTCAAATTGTTTGAGACCACAGTGCTGGAAAATTACGTATGTGCTCTGGTTAAATCATTAAACCTGGATTTCCAATCCCTGCCATGAAGCAAGTGAAGTTATCACAGCCCTCTATCCCATCCCATCTACCTGCCAAATACCTCTAACATCTGCACCATATACATGTGCCACAAATGCCTATGTTGGGGTTTGTCTCCAAGTGTCTTCCCAAAGCCTCATGAAATCATGGGGTGGACTTCCGGAGTTTGTGATCGACTCATGATCCACAGCTGGAATTATGGGTCTGAGTACTGCTGGGATTATGGGTGTGAGTGCTACACCCGTCCCGAGGCAGACAGCATGAATGTAACACAAGAGAGACAGAGACAGACTTTCTCCCTGTTGCCATTGTTGCTGCTACCACTGCCTTGCTCTCTGCTATTTGCCACCGCCACGAAAGATTGCTGCCTTCCTTGTGCTGCTCTGCCTTGGAGCCAGCTGAGTATGGACTGAAACCTGCGGTAACTATGGGCTGCATAAACTTTGCCTTCCCTCATTTTGGGTGTCGGGTATTTGTCCCAGCAACGAGAGAAGAGTAAGAGACAGGACACATGGGAGTAAGTCAATAGGAAAAGCTATGGTGATATTGTTCTAGCCAACTAAGTTAGATAAAAATATTATAGGCAGTCAGATAGGGCTAGGTTCTCAAAGGACCCAGTGCAGAAGAGGAGATGCCTTGCAAGTGTGGAAGAAACAGGCTTCTCCAGCAAAGGGACAGACCTCAAGACAAAAAAAAAAATTTTTAATGCACCCACATATTTCCTAAGGATAGACATCAGGGGTTGATATTCTAAATGGGTCTCTATTCACATTGAGGAAGCCAGGAAGAGTCACTAACTCAACCTTCTCCAGGAAAAGCCTGCGTTCTCTATTCAGACCTGCTTGTTAAGTGACTTGCTTCCCCATTTTAGTCAGTGTAATCAATTTCACCTGAGTGATTTACTTGTAATCTTATTGGTCCTCCATAGTTTTATCCCACCTCATGCCCACCACAAGATTTCCCCTTCTGCCTACCTTGGACTCACCTCACATCGTGGATTTGCCCTGTAAAAATCTCTAGAAAAAAACAGGGTCCTTGGCAACCCATTCACAACATTCACAATCCCTTCTGTCGCTCTCAGACAGAAGCTTCTTTCCTTCAGTAAATATATTCTGCGCTTAACCTCTGTTGCTTCTAAAATTCATCCTTTGATTTTAGAGAACATGAACTCATGCTAGATATCTAGCAGAATGGCAGTTTCTTTCCTCTATATGAGTATCTGTATTATAATCCATATGGCCATCTAATTTTTTTAATGTAGTTCTGGTAAAGATTGTAGAATTAAAGATGGTGAGGTAAAATGTGTAACCTTATGTGTAATATTTAACCACATACACACCAGCAATGTTATTATTATACGTGTAATCTAAATATAATATTGAGAGGTTGGGGAGATGGCTCAGTGGAATAAGCATTTCCCTGGCAAGCGCAAAGGTCTGAGTTCAATCCCTGGTTCTGGGGATTGAAGAAAGAAAAAAAAATACAAAATTGAGGTGAAACAAACTGGATTGTTTTAAAAAGAATTTTAAAACCATAACAGCAACAATTTAAAAATATCTAAGAAATATGTTTAACGAGGGAATCCATATGAAGAAATATGCACCCCCCCCAAAATTGCAGGGTGAATGGAAAAAGCATTTTCTTCCTGGATAGAAAAAACTAAATTCTTTAAAACTTTTAACTTTGTTGCTAATTAATAGATTTTTTTTTATAAAATTCTAGTTAAGAAATAAGATTTTGGGGAAAGAGCACAAATGAAAAAAATTATTTTGATGTTCATCCAAAACAATACCTAGGAAAATGTGATATTTTGAAAAGAATAGATATATGAGGAGAAAGCCCTATATCTGTACAAATTATTATTATAATGACAATGAGGTCAACATCACTGGAATAGAAAAAATGTCTCAAAAATACACACCCACACATACATTATAAAGGAAGAATCAAAAATTTCTGGGAATAAATAGATTATTCCGCTACATGGCAGCCAAACAGTTGGTTGAATACTTATAAGTCCTATACGTAAGTTTCTAGTCTTCATATTCATCACATGGGGTGAATATTTGTAAATGGTACACATGAGGTTCCTGTCTGCATTGTCATATCAGGCAACTAATTGTAAGAGTCATTATAAAAAAGTCATTTTAAAAAGTATCACTGCGGTAGTATTCGTCAGCAACTTCCGCCTTTGACTTGCCTCTGTGGCGAGTGCACTTCCGGCAGCGGTGCCTAGAGCGGCTGAGGCAAGATGGGTCAAAGTCAGAGTGGTGGCCACGGTCCTGGAGGTGGTAAGAAGGATGACAAGGATAAGAAAAAGAAATACGAACCTCCTGTACCAACTAGAGTTGGGAAAAAGAAGAAGAAAACAAAAGGACCAGATGCTGCCAGCAAACTGCCACTGGTGACACCTCACACTCAATGCCGTTTAAAACTCCTCAAGTTAGAGAGAATTAAAGACTATCTTCTCATGGAGGAAGAATTTATTAGAAATCAGGAACAAATGAAACCATTAGAAGAAAAGCAAGAGGAGGAAAGGTCAAAGGTAGATGATCTGAGGGGGACCCCAATGTCAGTAGGAACCTTGGAAGAAATCATTGATGACAATCATGCCATCGTGT